>CM040246.1:177925719-178020698 GCA_022545495.1 Chrysanthemum lavandulifolium
ATTATATCTTATTTAAGTCTGGAATTACATCTTGTTGTGATTTTCTTTGTTCGGTTTGATGCTTTGGGTTGGCTGTTTTCTTAAAGTGTGCAGGTTTTATTTATCAGGAAGAAGATACATAAGATTGGATGGAGCTTTTCGCGCATACATTCTTCTTGAAGAAGGATTTAACCACTACTTCACACGGATCCTACCGAGCTAATCAGGGGAGTATTTGTTTCTTTCGTTTTTAATTACCTTCCATTATCATAACTTTGATACTTTCGTGGAACATTGGGGACAATGTTCAGTTTAAGTGTAGGGAGGGAAAATGAAACGGGAACTTTGAAACTATGCTTATCCTTGACTATTTGCCTTGTCCAATTTCACTTGTGTAATAAACCATGAGAAATATCGGTTAGGGTCATTTTGGCACCAAATTTAAAAATTTTCATGACATGTAGGGTGGGCCATTAGTCTTAATAAAGCGTCCCATGGATAGGAAGTTATATGACTAGCACAAAACCCTTTACCACTTAAATTCCACCCAAAATGTTAGGATCGCCTTAGATTTGTAGGAATTAAAGCATTCCACTTTAATGCTTCGAGTGTGTCTAGGTAGTATAATAGATTCTAGAACTTGTTTTGTGATTCATTCCGAGATCGCTAGTGAGACTACACTTGTGTAGTTAGGAATAACTAAATGATAAGAGGCATTAGGATAACCCTTGTTTGATACCCATAATATAATTACTTCTTCCACATCGGTTGAGTAATTCCCACACCCCTGCGTTATACTCATCTTTAGTACACGATACCCCTAGTTAACCCCTCGAGCCTATCCTTTTCGCGGTTCTCGTGATGTTTGGTTTCCGGAATATCAATGAAGAGCATTGTTTATAATCCACCCCAAATGTACACCCAAATCGCTTTAGTCTACCTTGTATGCACTCACTTTTAGTGCATTATTGTTATCATACTAAACCCTTAGTTCAATTATCTAGTTGCTTGCATAAGTTGCTAAGTCGAGTCATATCCTTTGTACACGCTTTGGGACGATTGGGACTCATGGAAAAAGTTAAATTTTATGAAATGACGGGAAGGAACGTTAAATTTAAATTCCCTTTATTTGCGTAATAATGTACTCCAAGTGTTTTGATCTTTTCAATTCGGGTCAAATTAGTGTTAGAAAAATAAAAACTCAAGTGTAGAGATGTGCCTATAAATTCCTATTATTTTGATGTTATCGTAGAGGATGGTAGAGTAAAAGTGTATGGAAAAAAAATGAAAAGAAATAGAAAAAAAAGAAAAGAAAAAAAATAGAGTGTTCAAAAAAAATATGGTCTACCATCCTACATCTATCTTTAAATTTATGTTTGTTTGTTTCAATTTATCTAGAGTTTAGAGTGTTGAGTCTTGGCTTAGAAACGCCATTCTTCTCTTTTTTTTTTTTTTTTTTGGGTAAAGGGAGTAATCCTGCACCCTGGTAAAATATATTAACCAAAAAAGTTTAAGTACAACGGATGAGAGTGAATCTCTCACCACGGCCCGTTACATGGGCAACAAACACACACTAAAAGTGCACTAACCAAACAAATTACATAAGAAAGACATGCCAATCTTATGAACTACCAAACAACCAAATTTACTTCCTACCACGACCTAAGAGACTAACATCATACATGTCACACATATCCTCCAAGTGTCTCGGTATATCGTAGACTTGCTCAAGATAATCATCAAAATCTTCAAGATCAAAACCCCACCACCCCATAAGCCAAAATGACGCCATAGGGTTATCCGCTCCAAAACCTCATCCTCTTCACCGCCGTAACATGTCACATTCCGACTTTAGAAAACGGGTTACTTACCTTGGTAGCGAAAGAATTCACAGCCTCCTGAGGCTTAGAAGCCGCACCAATATCAATACGAGAGTCCTTCCCGAGAACCATCAATACCGCTTCTTAGTAGTACCGAAGACTCCCGCCTTAGCCGTCGAGTAGAATCAATCACGATTTTGGGATGCCCGTGTCATCTTCCACCTCAAGAGTCCCAAAAGAGTTAGATGTAGTAACGGTGTACCTTTAGCATTAACACTAGCAACGCCGGTGTCTTCGTCTTTGCAACATATACCGCTTCCTAGGTGCAAATCTAGGACCCTTACCCATATTAATACCACCCGTCATCTTCGTACCTTTAGGTTTGGCTTTCCGATTACGCACCACCTTAAAACCATCATCGGGTTCCTCCACATTAGAGGTGGGAGGGACATCGTTTTGCTCCTTTAAACACTTAGGACAACAAGCAATAACATGTCCAAACACTTTACATTCCGCACGGTGTGGCGGCTTCCATTCATATTCCTCCTTAATACTTGCCGTAGTAAAACCACTATCATCCTTATTAGGATCGCCATAGTCACCACATGTTTAAGCTCGATTCGATGATAATTCCACAAGAGCACGTGCAAAACTAATGCGACCCCATGAATCAACACACATGGAACTAGTAAAGCATCTAGCATAATCGGCACCCACTGAGTAGCAATTAAGCTCAACCCATCTTCCGAATATGCAAGTAATGGAACATTATGCAATTTAATCCAAACGGAACTCTAGTTACCTCACTTTTGACAATAGCACATCAGAGTCCATTTAGTGAGAATGAGAGGAGAATTGCGAATAATCCAAGGGCCCCGTTGAAGAACATTCTCAACACCTCTTTAGAATCGAATTTAAAGAGGAAAACACCATCATCATTCTTCATAAGTTTCTTAAACCAAACTTCCCCACGTGTTGGTGACGTAGTTCAACCAAAGGAAAAGCAACATTCTTGCCAACAAAGAAGCCAACAAGTGTATTTTCATAACGGTTGAATACACCTCCATAGCACCTTTGAAGCACCGTATCATGATTTTCAATGCACATCTCATTCACCAAGGCCGAAAATTAACTTTCCTAGAGACACGTTCGGGTTTAAAACATTAGCAAAGGACCTCACTGTTATTTTCACTACCAATCACATTAGGACCTGAAGAAGCATTCACCACGTTAGGACCAGAATTCACCGCATTAGTAGCATTAGTCAAGAGACTTTAGTGCTCGAATCCAATCCACCCACAAACGTAGCACTATAACTTGTGTTTTCTAGATTAATATTACCCCAAACAGAATCGAATGAACATCATGCGTACTAGGATTTAGAACAACCCTAGCGCCTTTACGCAACTCCGACCAGCGGTGTCACCCTCAATACCACGTTCACCTTTGAGACGTCGAAACCTAGCTTCCAACGCCTGAATATCAACCCTAGGATACGGATTCGTGTCCGTGTTCACACCAACTTGATCGGCCAAGTTGGTGGCTGTTTGAAGCCTTAACCAAGAACCATCTTTGTCAAGAAAACCTTTCTCCATCTCTTAAAACCCACAAACAATCCCAAAACTCGACACACACAATCAAGAATTGAAGAAAACAAGCGACGATAAACAAACCCTAATCGAAAGTTAGGGTTTTAACACCACGGACAATAACCTAACTCGCACCCATGATTCAATCAAAGAAAAGAGATTATAACAAGTGATAAACCATGCTTAGATGAATCTAGATCGCCCAATCGATATTAACCAAAAAAAAACGATTTTCAAAACCCTAAGAAAACGATTTGGCAAAACCGAAACAAACAAGGAAACGTGACACTAATCCAACCAAGGACCAAAAAACAATGATGTTTATCAGTAACAAAGGCAGATTGGTGCAAAGAAACCCAAGATTTGAGGCAGATTTGACAAAAAAACGATTTAGGGTTGTTAGGGTTTAAAAATCGCCAAGAGAGAGAGAGAATTTCGTTTTTAAACGCCATTCTTCTCATGCTTGTAACATAAAGATTTTTGACTTGCCACCACTAAATCGCCTATCCCACCAAACCCTTTGTTTCCCTACCGTAAGCCTAACGTTACAACCCTTTAAAAGACCTCTTGTATAGTTTTTTTCTAGGTGCTTACGCCAAAAGCGATGGGGGTTTGATCTAGTCTCAAGCATATGGTAATCTATGTACTAGGACCAGTTAATGAGTGTTTATCTTCCATTTCCAACTTAATATATTTCATATACACCCGAGAGATGAGAGTATCCAAACACCACTTGTGAGGTGCTAGTATGTAATTTCCGTGCATGTTATGAATTTTGTGGGGCTTATACGTGTTGTGAATTGTTCTAAACTAATGCTTCATGACCCCTAACTTATAAATTAATTGGCTAAAAGCACATTTGCTTAAGGACAAGCAAATACCAAGTGTAGGGATATTTGATAAGGATTTAAAATGTACACTTTTGAGGGGTCATTTAAGCCCTTAATTGATCACTTTTGTATCCGTTACTACTTAATTTCGTTTCTTTTCACTTTTTAGGTCTCTTGAAGGCAAATTGCTGGAATGACACTTATTTGGACGAAAAGGCGCGAATATATAAATAAAATGGCCAAAGTCAATAATCGAGACACTCAAGCTGCTGGGACTGAAGGGGACGGCGTCATAGCTTAATAGCGACACCGTTGCGACGCACCTTGAGACGACTCAGAGAGCAAATTGTTGTTTTACAAGTGACGGCATCAGGTTTAAAAGAGTAGGGCGTCACAACTCAGACGGCCAAGATTTGGATCCCGACGGCGTCAGAGGTTGAAGCCGACGGCGTCACAAGCATAAGGTGACGCCGTCACAGATTTGACGTGGCCAAGACGAAAATCTAATGGCGGCGACCCGACGGCATCACAATTAAAGAGTGACGTCGTCGCATATTGTAACTCTATATATAGAATTCGAATTTTCAGTATTAAAGAGTGACGCCATCGCATACCCTATTTTACAACAAGATAAGTGATTTGCTTCATTGATTCAATTATGTCTTCAATTGTTTGTATGTATTCTTGCATGTTTTTCATGTCCGGCTAATTTACTTGTGTGTTTGGTTAGATCTATGAAACCTAGGTATTGAATATTGATTGGTTGTCTCTTATCTTAATTGTGATTGACCTAGTATTGCGATAGGTCATTCGTTGTGTTTTTAATGCTTGAGTAATCTTTGTGAACATTAGTTTATAATCACCTAGAGTTATTGTAGTCTAAACATCCAAAGATAACCTTAGAGTTAGTTTATGAATCCTAGAGATCTCGTAGGCAATAACCTTAAGGTAGACTTAAAGAGTTAGGGAAAAACGCATACCCTACGACCTTAGAAGACACAACGCGTTAAGAATAAGGACGTGACAATTCAACCATCAATAGGAGATAACTAGGGAGTCATAGCATCTAAGTAAACACATTTTTTAATCATCATAAGGGCACACAACAATAGACATAGACTACACTCACCTTAGTTTAGATAGTTAGATAATTAGATAAGTAGAGTAATCGGTAGAAATACCAACCCCCCAAATCTAATACCCCTAGATTCGTACCTTTCCATTTTCTAAAAAAACATAAAAAAGATAAAAAATAATCTTCCTCAACCCCAGCCTTAGCGTAGTAATTTCTCACTAGCATTCCTATTCCCCTAGAGAAAGATATCAATTCCCGAGGCTTACCCAAATACTACACTACAACGATTAGGTTCACTGCCTAGGGTGTTGAAAAACTTGCTTGACGAAAAGGAAGTTCCTTTGACCCCGAACGCGTGTTGTACGCGTATCAAGTATGATAAGGAAGACAAAGACAAATGCTAAATTATACTTATGGTACTAGTATGATAACGAAGACAAAAAATATGGGAGGAAAAAAAAAGCAAATGCAAACGTATACCCGAGTTATGTTAACCAATGCCTGGAACTCCACGGCTTCACCTAATTATAAAAGAGAACAAAGAAAATTATGTTAATATAAGAGCTAAAAATCTTTTATATAATATCAAAATAAACAAATATGTTATTTGTTATACTTTAGCTGTAATATTTAGCTTGTGAAGGTAGAGACATTCGTTGTTTCTCAATCTTCCATTACCAAATTATGGACAACAACGACCAAGTGTCCAATGGACATACTGTTTAAATACAGTTAAAAGAGCTTATATCAATTTATCCAATAGTGTTTTTCCAGTTCCATGAATTAGTTGAGAAGTCGCATTTAAAAGTTTGAGAGATTATATTGACAAAGTAAAACAGTCCCTACAACATATACCAAAACTATAAATTATGCTAGATGTAGCTTGACGATAATTTGTTTTTAGTTCATTCGGTTTGTGATAATTATGCTATAATAATGATATTAACAAAAGTAAAAACACTATCATTATACACGAAATTGTAGCAAACAAATTTAAAAAAAAAACAAAATAAGAAACAAAACAAAAAAAAACCTCTAGAATCACATAAAATCAATGTATCAAACATGATTAGAATTGATATATTGTTACTGAATTTTGTTTATGAACATACCTGCTAATTCATGAAAAGTAAGTTGTTGATACAACTGATCATGTTTAGATCGAATAGGGACCTAGGTATTTTTCAGGAGTGATTTAGTTATGAATGAAGAGGGATGAATGTGTATTACGTTATTATGAACCGTATATAAGTTTTTATGTATATGTTTTGTTTAGGGTTACCTAGTTGTAGGGATTCTCTTACATAATTGGTTGCATAGATTTATAATTTTGGACTTGCAACAAATATTCCAAAAAGTCATGTTGTCTTAGTGGTAAACACACATGTTATCTAACCAAATAACCAAGGTTCAATCCTTGCAAGGCTCCTTTTTTATAAATAATTTTTGAAAATAAATAAAAAAAAAATCCAAAATTTACATAATAGCTAATTAAATTAAAAATAATATTGCTTCGGTGGACAACTTATGATTACATGGCATTAAAATGAATTACATGGCATTGAGGTGGACAATTGTGGAATAATCTACGTGTCATGCCTCTGTTATATATATATATATATATATATATATATATATATATATATATATATATATATATATATATATATATATATATATATATATATATATATATATATATATATATATATATATATATATATATATATATATATATATATATTATAACAGGCATTTTCCACAAATGTCACCTCAATGCCATGTAATTCAATTTAATGCCGCATAATCATTTTTTGTCCAATTAAGCAATATTTTTATCCACCTAAGCACTAATTGTAAATTTCGGATTTTTAATAATTATTTTTGTAAATTTTGGATTTTTATTAAATATTTTTGAAAATTATTTATAAAAAATGAGTCTTGCAAGGATTGAACCTTGGTTATTTGGATAAATAACTTGTGTGTTTACCACTTAGGCAACAAGTTATTTTGATAATTATGTTGCATATTATAATCTATAAATGCTATAATTATATTGGAATCCTATTCTAAATACAATTCCCACATATATCTAATTTTTATATAGTTATTTTCTTAAAACCGTATTATCATAATTTCCTCATCCATCTTCTCTAATGATACAGTACTTTATAAAACCCTAATTTTCCAATATACACAAACGCATGTTCATCACAAATCAAGTTACACAGTTGTATATGATAAATTATAATAGATACATATGGTGTTTTTAGTTTGTCTAACAGTTGTTTATATATTTTTTTATTGGTTTTATAAACGGAAGACAGGATCACATGATGCTCAAGAATATGTTGATGAAGGTTTAAGCGTTTATTCATAATTCGATACTCTTTGTATGCTTTGTTATTTTTTCGGTTAAAATTTCAACTTACGATTTACGTGTCGGTGGATTTAGAATGATAGTATTAAATGTATTGCAAGTCTTATCGGTTCACTATATCAAAGTCACAATGATAACAACTCTTCTTACACAAATCCTATTATGAATGCTTCTGGATCAAACTCTGCTATCACTGAAAATCGTTCCACACCTACATGTCATTTAACTAGAGGTGATGTGTGTTAGCATTATAGGATGCACAGATTCTTATGTCGTTAGAATGTGTCATTATGTGTTTCACTTCTTGCCATATGTCGTTCCCAGAAATAAACCTTCGTTCACAATGGTAAGAAAAAACTTCGTTCATATGATAGTTTTAGGAAAGCGGTTCACTGTATCAAAGTGGGTTAATTACACGGGTTCAGACAATGGTAAGGATCGTAATGATTTGATTATATAAATGGATTCATAAATAATGACATCGTCGATTATTGTAATTCGATTATTTGTAAATAATGTAGGTTCTTGACCTCCTAATGTGACGGGAGCTCTACATCTTGGTCATGCATTGACTGCTGCTATCCAAGATCTGATCATTCGTTGGAAGAGAATGTCTGGATTTAATACTCTATGGGTTCCTGGGATGGACCATGCGGGGATAGCAACTCAGGTTAGATGTTTTCCTTAAGTTTAATGCATTTGATTTTAACTCTTTGATTTTGGCAGTAGCATAATGACACATAAATATCCTAAAAAAATTGAAACTTGATCGCACTTTGGTTTAAACTGGTGTGCTTCCGAATCCCTTTATAGTTGATTACCAATGTGAGTTGCCCTGTGTGTTGCCATTATAAGGTTATGTTGATTCGAGCTATGGTATTGCTCAGTGAACAACTAATATTTTGGAAATTCTTATAGGTGACGCTCATGTGCATTTTCAAAGCTAGCATAAGATGTCAATTCTTTTCATAATAATATTTTGGAAAAAGTTGAGAAAAATAGGGAGAAGCTAGCAAAAGATGTCTCTCATCTTCTGTCATTATCCAAGCAAAGAACTGTTGATTCATCTAAGCAAAGAACCCACCCAACCCTGGTCCATCACCCCCATCACCGGTCACACCTGAAGTGGTTTGTGACGAGTACAACACATTCCCTGAAGCCACCACTTGCTATAGTATCTATGAGTACTATGGCTCTTGCTTTGCTTGGGGATGTCGCCCATTGGAAGGTGCATCTTCCGTGATGACCACTACAGCTTCTTTGCCACATGCTTACCCGTTTGCAATGCGCGCCGTGGTACCGCTCAAAGGTGAGTTAATTTTACTTTTTCAAGTCAAAGTCATGAAGTTTGTCGCTTTATATGTGATGATGTTGGTTTTAATCAACTTCCTGATACTTGAATCATATGGACGATAAGTGAAGATCCAAAAGTGAGATATTACACTCGGTGCTAGCTTAATAGAGGTTCGGATCAACCAAGTTTTTAACTCACGGTTAGAGAATCGATTTGCTAATACAAAACTCAATATAGAATCTTCTCATAGTCATGCCATTTTAATGGTGCATAACCTCAGTATAATAAATTGAAACAATTGTCTTGCCAAAGTGATTGTCGGTACCATTGTATGCTCAATAGGGAGAATGATAGAGCATCATCTGGTCACGAGACTGTTAATTAAGTATCATGGCAAATGGCCCTTCAAACGAGTATTCGGGATTCAGGTTTGTTACATTAATCTTAAGCCTCATAATCCCATTACGATTTAGTTAAAGTTGATTCAAAGTACCTTATTTAATCTTATTTTTCCAGGTTGCTAAATTTTTTTGAATAAGCACCACACATTTTTTGATCCTCAATCTTCATATACTTTTAGGGGGTTGCTAAATATATACCGACCACCAACTGTTACCACTATATTTAACTGTAGACATTCATGATGTGCAATTGATCATTCAGGTTGGATACAACTTGAACTAATTGGTGCACATTATTCTTTTCTTTATTATCTGCAATTAATTTTTCGTCTTTGTAGTGTGAACCACCACGGAACGTTGAAGACTATATTCATCTATCTGAAAGGACAGGAAGAGTAGGTAATTCTAAAAGAGCAACGTTCAACATTACATTTATGTTTTATTTTTGTTGATAACATTGCTTCCTGATCTATCACTTCAATTATATTAGATGATGCATTTACTTTATGTGGTTCCATCTCAACTACAAATGCCAGTTAAAATAGTTACATCATGCTTATATGCCTAAAATATAATTAGTCTTCTGTTAATTTGTAATCATCTCGAAAAGCTTTATACATCACAAACGCGTATGATTCAGTTGGGGCTCTTATTATTAAACAGTTAGAACGCATGCATCATACCTGTAGTGAGACGTCTTACTGATCCAACACTATATAGTACATCTTTATAGATGGCGAGTACCCACTAATGGTCGTATATAAAAGGGGATGAATTAGAGATGAAATTGCACAAATTCACTTATATCATTAGGACAAAGACAATTGGGTAGAAATCAGAAGTTAAAATAAAAGAGATAAAATTATAATTTGGTACATGGTTGCCTTGGCATACTGAGGAGATAACAGTATATAAAAAGTAGAAAGTATACATACTTATAGTATAGTCAAAAACATGGTCTACCCTGTCGTCATATTTATTTAAGATGTTTGAACTTGTGTTCAGAATGCCACTTTTAAGAGCAGAGATAAAAACAAACCTCTGATAGTAGATAGATTCTTGAGCTTTTTCATGAGCAGCCTTCATCTGCATGTTGTGTAATTGCCCTTTTTCATGAGCTTTTTCGGGATTCTGGTTTGTTACGTTAATCTTAAGCCTCATAATCCCATTACGATTTAGTTAAAGTTGATTCAAAGTACCTTATTTAATCTTATATTTTTTAAATATTGATTCGAGTAATGTCTTCTATTATTTTCGAGAGCCCGCTACGTAACATTTCTCATACTCAATCGGTAATGCATTTTCATGGGTGGCTATCCTTCTTTATCCTTTTGCATTACAAGCTACCAACGAAATCGGATAATAAGCCATACTATGATTGTACTGGTCTATGGCATTTGTATGGTCTCCTAGCATTGAACTTGTGGTTTTAGAGCGCTGTTTTTCACAGTTGGTGAGTTTTAAGGCATTGCTAAGCCCATATCAAAGCCTTTCCACACTGCAACTTTTCATCAAATGGTGCATCGGTTGATGGTCCCTGGTACATGCAAGAACCTCAGTATAATAAATTGAAACAATGGTCTTGCCAAAGTGATTGCCGGTACCATTGTATGCTCAATAGGGAGAATGATAGAGCAGCATCTAGTCACGGGCCTATTAAGTATCATGGAAAATGGCCCTTCAAACGAGTATTCGGGATTCAGGTTTGTTACGTTAATCTTAAGCCTCATAATCCCATTATGATTTAGTTAAAGTTGATTCAAAGTACCTTATTTAATCTTATATTTTTTTAAATATTGATTCGAGTAATGTCTTCTATTATTTTCGTGGAGCACATACATCGCATTTTTGTACTCAATCTGGTAATGCATTTTCATGGGTGGCTATCCTTCTTTATCCTTTTGCATTACAAGCTACCAACGAAATAAGATAATAAGCCATACTATGATTATGCTAGTCTATGGCATCTGTATGGTCTCCTAGCATTGAACTCGTGGTTTTGGAGCGTTGTTTTTCACATTTGGTGAGTTTTAAGGCATTGCTAAGCCCATATCAAAGCCTCTTATTAATATCTCTTAGTTGCTTCTTTTATAGTTTTGTGGATCATATGGTGAGTTCCAAGTTATATTCATTTATTGGTTTTCCAAAATTTCTTTATTGGCAACAATGTTCTTCAATCATGAACGCAATTGTTAGGTGCAGATTTTGTAACCCAGGTTGATACGACGTGCGTAAAAAAGTTACCTCTTCTACTCCGGGTAAAATTATTCGTGAACCTTCTTCTGCTACAAGGTCTATTGCATCTATATTCTTAAGAAGAGGCACTTATCTACTACCAACAAGGGAAAGACTAAGGGGGGTGATGCTCATAACACTCACATTGAATTATGTGCACGGGACCATCAGTAAATATTAATAGAATCATTTATGAAGTGATACAGCCTAAAGGCACTGGTCGGTGGCGTTTTATTTTACCAAACCAAATTTTTTAGCTATGAAATTGTGTTACCTATGTCATTCGACAAGTACACAGCCTCTTATGACAATTGTTCAATGTTTGCAGCTTCTACATCGTCGCGACATGTGTTGGATTTTTAGACACCTACAGTTTTGCTGAAAATACACTGGATAAGTTAAATGGCGTTTATACTCCTTTACCATTGATACAAGTCGGTGCAGAAACGTTAATATTAGAGCCACTCCGCGGGTAGATGGTACGAGATCAGATGGTGAGTTCCTATTTATATTCATTTATTGGTTTTCCCAAATTTATTTTTTCGCAACAATGTCCCCGAACCATAAACAATACTTATACTGAACTATTGGTGTTTATATATTAGTACCGCGGACACCTATACAGAAAATGGCCTTGGCCGTGAAGGCAAAGACCACGTTACGCCCTCGCGGCGAGAACACCTTCCCAAATCGTGGAGCATCGGGCAACGTGATCCCTTTAAATATGTTGACCTAACGAAAACCACATCAAATAGAAGTTATTTTTTCTTTATGAACATATAACAAGCATGTTGAAAGAGCAGACGGATATATTTGAAATCTTGTATAAATACTTCTATAGGCTCAAGATGCAATATGCTCTCAACAAGTGAACATGTTTCGGGTGTTTGTTCTACACTCCAGATTGATTTTGGCTGCAACAAATTGCGAGTGCTCATGGGCGCGAAACACTAAGCAAGTGAGTCACAACATAAGTAATATCGAAGCCTTTTCAAGACTATATCACCGATAACATCGGTAACAATCTGAGGAGACAAAACCAAACCGAAAGAAAAGAAAGCAGACTCGTGCAAGTATCCGTGTATCTCGATTGAAGCTTCAACATTATGCAAGTGTGTATAATGTCACATTGGTTCCTTTTGTTTTGATGTCGAAGAAGTGCACAAGAAGATTCAAGTCCGCTTTCACGGGTAATTGGTGTCTCATTTTTTCACATTCCCCCGTGTTTAAGTTTTCATATGTGTATCTAACGGTGATTATTGCAGGAACTCGTCAATAGGATTATGCCAATGTGAAAAGGATGATTGGCGATCTCTTCGGGATGGGATTTGGAGTTCTTTTATGTCACCTTACGAGAGGAAATATGTTGATGTGAAATTTAGCGATAAGGTTACTGAGTTACAGAATCGTTGGTCCGATGAAGGTTAGCTCTTTATCTTCATTTCTTATGCTCCCATATCTAATTTTTATTTGTTACATTTATGACATTTGATTTAGTAATTGTGTGATAAACATAGATTCAATTGACGATGATAGAACGGAAAGCCAGGGATCGGTGCTAACGCGAGTACTCCGCCACCACAACTAACAATCCGGAAAATGGCGGGAGATAAATTTTGATAAAATGGAGGATGATAGAACTGAAAGCCAACGGTCAAGATTACTACCATCATTGCTAACAATCTTGAAAATCTTTGGGGAGAAAATGTAGATTTAGTTGAAGATGATAGAACTAAAAGCCTAGGCATTGGTACTACCATGAATATTACGATCGCCACTACCAACGAAACGGAAAATAATAGAGAGAAACGTGTACATTCAATGGAACATGATAGAACAGAAAGCCATAGGATCAGTACTACCACTCAATACGATGTTGAAAAGTAGTTTGTTGGATTTTAAGGAAGTTACCCAAAGTTATTGCCTAACCATTATATGTGAAAGTGTTTAATCAGCACACGAGAAAAGAAAGTAACCAAACATGGCATAAGTTGCAATATAGGCAAGCCTCCAAACATATCCGAGTAATTCTAACAAGAACTTTAAACCAACTAATCGCACAACAATCGGGGCACATATGCACTGTTTAAATTAACAAAAAGCAAATATTTTGACATATTTTACTTTCAAGATCTGAGAGCTCTTTCGACATATTTTACTTTCACCACCGAAAATATGCGACAAATGAACAAATACTTACTTATGATTGATGAATATACTTTTTCTCATATCACTTCAATTTGACTGTACTAAGAATGTCGATCGTTTACTATGTAATTTATGTTATCACATTGATGGCTCATGGCACCAAGCATTAGTAAATGTTCATTTAAAATCTCCTACAACCACCTCTTTAGTTATACTTATGTATGTATAATACTCATTAAGGTGATGGATGAATTATTGAAGTGTACATCATATGAGTTGACCCGATAAACTATAAATAATCGGTTTCCAATTCCTCGACTCTACACATAGTTGAATAGCTTGACATCCATTCTCCACATGGCATGTCCGTGCAAATTTTCGATTTCGTAATATTCAACGGCTTTTCTTAGAGGCATTGTTGAGTGAATACCCAAAGTTATTGCCTAACCATTATATGTGAAAGTGTTTAATCAGACACTAGGAAAGAAAGTAACCAAACATGGCATAAGTTGCAATATAGGCAAGCCTCCAAACCTATCCGAGTAATTCTAATAACTTTAAACCAACTAATCGCACAACGTCGCCGGGCACATATGCACTGTTTAAATTAACAAAAGCAAATAGTGCAATAGCACAAAACTAAATTTGCATTTTGTGCCCAAGGTCGTGGTTCTCTAGGGAAGCTCAAAATATAGGGGTACAATGCAAAATGCGGTCGACGGAAGCTCGAATAGGCCGCTTCTTGGAAAAAGGTGATCATTATTTAAATTAAATTAAACTTACATTAATTGGCACATTGGGATCAATGCCTTTTATTGTGTGCGACACATCTACCTTAGGTTGTTTGGAGAACAAACTCAAAGCGCAAATTTAGTGCAATCTATTTCGGATCAAGGTAGGTTTATCTTTTCCCAAACAGTCTTGTATTTGATGAAGGTTTATTTTTTTAACCAATGTTACAGTTGTTGGGATTATGGACTTTGGTGCTTATCTTCGTGCGATGTCTAATGTTCTTTCATATCCTAGCCAGGATCATAACCTTGTGGATTTGCAGGGGTCCGTGAATGGAACAGGTTAGATTGGTGAGTTTCTTAAGAACCTAGCTATGGCTAATTACAGGTAACAATGACAACCATCCTCTTGTGGGCGGGCACGGGAAACGGGTCAAATGGGCACGACCCAAACGTTATTTATCTGATGTAGCTTCGGTAACTATGTTTAAAAGGGTGTTTAGCATTACTTATTTTTAAGTGGTTATTGCAGTATAAATAAGAAGTGGTAACTATGCTAAACATAAGTGGCCACTTCCTCCTTAACCAATGATCTTATATTTCAGGGCCTACACTGATTACGAGCAGGTGAAGAAACAACTAAAATAATACGGTAGCTAGAATTATAGATTTATCAAGAATGGTACACAAGCAGGTGCACAATGCTAATAGTTAGAGGTGGGAATTGTGAGCTGTTTCTTTAGAAATGGAACGATCTTGGTTATGGTAGTGTTAATTAAAGTGTACCTCTTTCTAATAAGTAAATAGGTTATCGTAGAATTGCTTGAAACATACTACTCTTGAATGTAAAGATGGTAGCATAGTTCTCTATTTGGATTATGTCACTAACTCTGCTATCCTTCCTGTCTTGATTGGAAAGTATGTCCAGCTTATCATTAGTAATATTAGTGAAATGTTTTAGTATAGTATCTCGTGCTTTATTTGATTTTCCACATGGAGGATTAATAATTAGTGATTATTTGAACCATAACTCTATTGTGAATGGTTCTTGAGGTTCGGGTGTTCCAATTAGAGTATTTCAACATAACAAGTTTTGTACATGTTGATTCATTTCATTTAGGGTGCTTAATTCAAAATGCTCTATGAGACCTTTGTATATTTATGTATATGATCCCCTTTCTGAAGACCATACTTTTGTTTGCAGCACCTTCCCATTTGGAGAATGTATTGAGAGAAAATAAGTGTCAACAATGATCACTAAAACTCTAGAACCTCATTCTAAAATTGCTCACACTGTATTCCATCTCTTACAAAAAGAGAAACAGAGAAATTAGATAGATGAAGATTCCATGAAATATGGCAATGATTTAAGTTTCTTAATATACATATTGCTACTAATCGTTTTACCTACAACTAAAATGATATTTGAACTTCTAAAATGAAACATAGGATCCTGAAAGAGCAAGCCTCAAGTAGGACAAGTAGAAGGACCTAGAAATGCAGTTCTAATATAACACACCAAAAGTAGACGCGTTGCTACTTAGTCCAGTCAAACGCGTGAGGTTAAATGGGTAATTTTTTGGTGTGGGTGTTAATGTGATATATAATAATCTCAAATACCGATTATTACAAAATATAAAAACTTCTAAAATAAGTGATTTATGAATTTGAATTCTAGGTAATTACCTTATAATCAGTTTGTCTTTATATCAGCTTTAATATGAGAAGCTTAGAAAAGATTATTTCACCGACACATAACTCCTTTGGCATTACATTTTGTAGCACTGGGTACTATGGCTGAGTGATTATTCAAGCTAGACTCAATTATGTTTTCGTCCATAAATTAAAGTTAACAAATTATTAGCCATTGTCATCTTATGAACAGAACAACCAGGTTTAGAGGATTGTTCATTGAACTTCAAAATTATAATTAGACGATTCTTTTATTTTTAACCCGCAAAAATTCTTATTCTCTTCACCTTTACACCTTTTTCTTTATCATAATCTTAGGAATTTTACAGATAGGATACTAAAGCAACAGCAACGGTGACCTTCTCCTCCAAAGGACCGAACATTATAGCCCTGAATATAAGAAAGGTCAGTCTCTTTTTCCACCTTTATTAATTCAACTTTTGTTAGCAAGTGAACATCGAATTGTAATAGGTTATAGAGGCTCATCAACTTTTCCGTCAGATCAGATGTTGTCGGATAGTATGGCGGAACTGCAGATGATACAAAGCGCAAGGTTGATCAATATTTAAATGCATATTCAAAATCAGAATGTTGCGGATGAAAAGGTGATTAATCTTTTTGTTAAAGCTAACAGCCTTTACTTCTTTCTTAAATACGCACGTGCACATAAATTTTATTTTTAAAAAATTCGAAAGGAAGTCCATGTTTTTTCACCCTTCTTACACTACTAATAGCTTCGTATACATATATATCTTACTATTCATAAAGTAATACACTCAAAGAATAATCACAAGTCATGCCCGCCCATTGGTGGGTTTAAAACTAGTATATATATATATATATATATATATATATATATATATATATATATATATATATATATATATATATATATATATATATATACTAGTGGTCAAGCCGCCGATGGGCGGGCATGACTTATAATTATCGTTGACATAATTTACTATAGAGAAAGAAGGCGGTTAATCGTAAAGAAGTTTTTCCATAAAATTATATAACATGTCTAAAAGTTAAAACATGTCTAAATACGCCTTCTACAAACACAACTATTTTTATGATTCTGGTTATTTACCATGACAACTACTTCAAGTCTAACTATAGGATCATTCAATCCTATGGTTCTATTTTCAGAGATGAACACCCTTAAAGAACCATAAGCTTCATAAGTGCTCAGCCTAGATTTCATATGTTTCGTTCCGGCAGCTTTGTGATTCGTTGCATTAACTTGTTGAGAATCAAAGTAATCCCGAGGATCCTCTATAAGATCAAAATATAAGACATCGATATAAAATAAACTAAGATATTAGTAGTTAAAATACTAAAACTCAAACCTTTATACAAAGTGGTGCGACCAGAGGCTCACGTGATGCCTGTAGGTCCTCGATCTAAGACATTCGGGATATCCTATCTAACCGCTTTTGATGTACATTTCCATTAGAAGCTTATTTAGCTAGTACAGTGAATAGTATTGTAAATAAAGAAGTGTAGTAAAATTACTTTTCAAAACATAGGTATTAAGAACGAAAAGAAATAAACGGTTATCGAACACGAGAGAAAAGAAAGTTTCAAAGTGTATGCAAGAACAAAGTATCAAAGCATTTATTGAATGCATTATGAACGAAAAGCAATAAACGGTTGTCGAATATGAGAGGAAAAAAAGTTTCAAAGTGGTATGCAATAACAAATTATCAAAGCATTGCCCGCCCGATGGGCGAGCAAGCCATATGAATATCGTTAAAATACTAACAAAAATAAGTTATAAACATACCAAATTATTAATTGAATGCATTAAAAATGAAAAGAAATAAACATTTATCAAAATATGAGAGAAAAAAACTACAATGTGAGATGTTATAAAATAAAGGAAGATACCTTTTGTTGATCATTTTCCAATACTTAAGCCTTTGGCGGCCGGTTCCAACAGCTCCTCAAGTAACTAAAATGATATAAAAGTCAGAATTCAATTTTTTCAAGTTGCAATCAAATTAGATATTAATAAGTAAAATTCAGTACATAGTAAATCCACTAAAGAAAAAATGTATATTTTTTGCACCCTTTTATATGCGTAGTGACGAAAGAAAGTAGCGCCTTATCAGTTCAAAAATCATTAAGATCCAATCTTCATCTTCATCCAAGTACTTGAGCTTATAAGTCTCAGGATTCCCTTGAGAATCAACACGTGCCACTCCTTTCACTTGTAGAAATTGATATACCTTCTGATTTGATTAGATGAGTACCACCTCTATCAAGCCAAGAGGATCCTTTTGGGCGGAGGATGCAAGTGTATGGTGGTTGTTTGACATGTTGGATTGGCGGTTGAATGAGGCGTCAAGCAATGTAGATATGAATGAGGCGACAAGGTGAAGTTGAAAGACCGAGAATAGCAATAGTGGAATATCAAAATGGCGTTTAACCCATTCATACAAAATTGGTCAACCAAGATTGTATTCATGTAACAAATGTGTATAAAGGGAAAGATTAAAAAACTGGTAAAATATGGAACGGTCAAATAAGTCAAACACATGAAAACTCATTAAGTGTACTCGAGCGATCTCAGAATCCTAAATTCATATATTTCTAAATTGTATTATTATGTTGAGATTGTAGCTTTTGTTAATCATAATTATACATATAATATTTACAACATTCCTGATATGGACCACCAAATGCATGTGGGTTGGCTTGATGTTTTTGACCCGTTACCCAACCCACCCATTATTTTAGCTTATCTAATAAACTACAATATGATAAGCGGTGATTATATGATAGTTGAATACCAAAAGTATTGTGACACTTATTAAAATAAATTTTACCGTGGTGAGGTTGCTTAGCACGTTTCATTCTGTTATAGTAGAGTGCATGATCATTGTTGTTTTTTCTTTAGTGGCTGCTATAATTGTAGTTTTATCTTTATAGATAGAGTAATCCATGTGACATGTTGTTATTGGGGAAATCTCACGCTTGCCAATGTGATCATGCCATTCAGTCGTATTGTCCACCAGTTGTTGTGGCCTTTAGGCCCATATGAATGGCAAGCTTACACAGCTTGACAAGAGCATAAGTGTCCATGATAAGGTCTACATTAAGCATGCAATCAAGACCCGTGAGTTTCATTATAACATTTTTAGTACCTGATATCTACTTATCAAGGCTATTATCTCAAAAACTGAATCTTAGTTGCTTCAAAAGATACATAAATTATAGTTCCAACGCTAATTAGTAATTGCGATAAAACTAACCCACCAAAGATTATGTTATACTAATTTATACCCAACTACAATTTTGATATTTCTTGGAGTCTATTACAAAACAAAATAGCTCATTTATAAATAACAAATTTAGCCCAGTTACTTGTGAATGACTCGAATCGACATGTGTAACGTCTAATACAGGTGATATGGGTGTTTTGAAAAGTAACCAAAATTAAAAAAATAAATAAATAATAAAAAGGTTGATAGATTTGTTAAAAAAACACTATTATGTTTTCATAACTGTATTTTACCTAAACTATACAAAAGAACTATTCGTTTTTATGCATGTCATCGTTTTTCAAACAAAAATGATGGAACTCTCAACACAAACATACCTTTGTCATATAGTTTTGTGAACGAACTTCTTCGGGTTGCTCTCACGTCTTCAATGTATTTGTGCCTGGGCGGGGCTGCAAGGACCAAAATTACTAAGTAAATAAGATAGCAGCTTACATTTTTGACAGTAAATTAAAGTTGTGTTGATCAATTGCAATTCGAAAATATTAAATACATAAGGATTTAATAGTATTATTAACTTCAAATTTGAATATTGGGTGACTTAGTGTTACGTAATCTTGAATTAGCTTCAATGTTATCTCTTAAATGTTTATATTGCGGCCAAAAGAAGTACACTAACTCAGTAGAATGCAAGTTATCAAAAAACCGTATCACCTTCATAGGAGTGTTCAAAGACGACGAAATACCAAGATGTAACAGAATCTGCACAAACACCTAATCCCTTGGACAGGTTGTTCAGTAGCGATGTCTATATCTTATAGTTATATCCCCTCTTCCTCCAATATGTTCTCATAATCTGCATAAATTCTCCATTATGTGAACAAATCAATGCTACACTATAATAACTCAGAAAAGACAGAAAAACTGGATACCATTGCAATTAGCGCTACAACATCAATGGCCAAAGGGTCGAATTCGGATCCAATCCTTTCACCAAGATTCAGAAGAATATTCTGCAATGTGCAAAGTGTAAAGAAATAAGCTGTAGCAATACATATTTTTCTAATAGTAGTCAATCAAAAATCCCACAACCTTGAAATGTAGCAGACCAAGGGTTGCCGATGCTAACTATATACTTTTTTAATATCCTGCAAATGCTAATTATATACCTTTTTAATATCTTTCAACCCCTAGTATGTTTTGATATTAGGGTTGCCAATTTAGGCTTCAACAAATACTATTTTTTTATGAACAATACATAATTTATACAACCTCCAATTTCGAAATGTGGCAAGTCCCGTGTATGAAATAAGTAAAGCAAAAAGGTGACAGAAGCACAACTGTGAATTATGGAGTGTGCCCTCCAAGAACATGTCTGATTCTAGCAAAAGTAGAGCAGACCTTAGCAGCAAACAGCTTATTGAAGGATTCGCTCCACATTGCCCGCAAAAAAAAAGAAAAAAAAACATATGAAACTGTAAATGGTAGATGTGCGATTCCCTATTTTTATTCAAATTGCTTATCAAAACACTTATACATGCATATACATGTTATACTAAGCTACATTTTGGTATGTTCTTAGTCTAGAGTCTAAACTCGCATGAAAAAGGAAAAAGGTTATTTGATCACATTCGACTAACCTCTGGCTTTTCTGGTTTCGGACAACCTTTCCTTAGCTTCTTCCTTCTTCTCGATGAGCATATCCATAGCTTTTCATGCGGTACCAGCAGCCACACATTTTAAGTGTCCAATAGTCCTCGTAGTCGCATCTCTATGTTGTACTATTTTCAATCTCATAAGCCCCTGCTCACACATATGTAAAACCATATACTTTTATTGTACATATTAAAACCAAAATGGAATTATAATCCAATCATTTTCTATGTTACTTTCTCAGCATCAAACCAAAATATTCAAATTGAACAAACTTAAATATTCAAAATCATGTCAAATAACAACTATTACAATTATACCTGCCAAAAAATGGGGCTTATGAAAAATGAGCTGAAAACAAATAAGCTCATAAGTCCATAAATAATTTTATGGGGTGTTTGGGTTAACTTACTTTATGGGCCTGAAACTTTTTATACAATAGGTATAATGTAACACCCTCAAAAATGACTCAGCGGAAGCATTCAAGTATTGGGGTGCTACTAAATTGATATCACAACATAAGCATAGAACAATTGGTTTTTCATAAATAAACTTTTATTCATTCTTAGAAACAATGTTTACATTATTGATTAGTGCGGAAAATGGCCCATTATAAAAGGTGGTCCCAATACATAAATCGTAGTCGTCTATGACCATGCCATGCCTTTGCCTTGCGCCCAAAGATAAGCTATCACTCAAAACACAAGATACATGCTAAAGGGTCACTTCTGTTGGTGAGTTCATAGATTTATTCAAAAGGAACTTCAAGACCTCTGCTTCAAATTTGATTTTGTTGATCATTATGTCTTGCATAATGTCATAAAGTTTATGATTTCAATTCATAAAGGATTTCATAAAGAGATTTCATTAGTGGACCATAAGTAGGGTATATGTACATTACAACGAATATAATGTCATATATTGAATCTATTACGCTAGCACTAAGTTCATGCAACCGAAACTACGACGCTCTTGTATGCACAAAGAAGTCATACAAATAAGGAGCCCATGGCGAGTGTTTATCCCAATACACTCGGTGCCGACATGCTATATGTTTCGCCTTGACCCAAGCGGGTCAACCGAACAGAGAGTCACCCTCAATAGATCTATTTATAACATTCGCTTCAAAGCAGGAATTGACTGGTTCATGAAGAGGCAATTTGGGATCTAAGGACTTAGGCTAAGTCGCGTAATATTCTAGGTCAAACATTTTGGTATGCTCTATAAAACATCTATGTATGATGAAAACTTTAAACATGTAAAGCATAGTATGCATGGAATGCACAAGTAAAATGATTTAAGTAAAATGAGCATGTATCTTCCCCAAAACAAGTATAAAAGCAGCTTAGAAGTAGGGGCTATGAAACTCACCTGGCAATGTGCAATATGAAGTCTAAAGGGAATTAAATCAAGGAGTGATAGTGCACGGCTTCCGACATGCAACCCTAATTCACGGCAATTTTGTCACACCCCAAATTACCTGCTTTGCGCGGAATGGAATTCACGGGATTGATCGTCATAGCATCACAATCACAGTTATATTGAACGACCTAAAGTGTCGTTTGGAAAATACATCGCTTGAATTAATAAAACATTCTGAGTTACAAGAAAGGTCCCAAATGAAAGTTACTATGTGCGGAAAATAAGCTTGGTACAAGTCAAACGATGTTTTAAAGTGTATAATTCACATGTGAGATGCATCGTCACCGTGACTCTATGATATGTCCACATGCATGCCATGAAGTGAATGCCTTAGTTACCGAAAATACATTGCTAAAAGTGTCAACACAAAGGTTGAGTGAGTTCATAGAGTTGTTGAAAATGTTCAATCGACTACCACAAGTATAAATTATGTATGACAATGTCGTCATAAAATGATACAATTGCTATAAGTCCATGACAATCAAGCTCGATCGATGTTCGCCCAACAGAGTGTTTGCCAAACAACTCAAGTAATGATTAAGAAATGAAATGCATCCGTCAGGTTGGAATCCGCCAACCCGGATGGAGGTGTCACCCACGATAGATCTATCCACTCACCCTCGCTTCTATGAAATTAACGGTTCATGTTCATGAAATAGGGACATTAACTGGCAATGAGGTAACTTAAGCAATGTAATGAATTTGATATACTTGGCATCGTAGTAAAAATGATGTGCAATGTATTCTCCCCCGTAGGTTTGAAATAAGTAAAAACTTGAATAAATCGGGCTATGAAAACTCACTGTTGCAATGATTATGATGACAAAAGTGGATAAACCGAAATGTAGCGTGAATCTCAAACCGACCTATTATGAATGATATGATATGTAATAAGTCATGATGTAATGTTATGCATGCAATTCGGATGATATTTATACCACTTATGAATTTTTGAAAACAATACTTCGTCGAAAATATGATCTTTTAACGCCTTGACTATTTTAAATTGCTTCACATGTATTTACATTGAAATGATATCCGACGATAATCATTTAATGATTTATTGTGAAATTATGACTTTTTGCCGTAAAATAATGTTATTGAAATATCCATGAAAATGACAAAAACGGCCTCTAAAAGCTAGTCGTAAAATGGTGCACGTCGATCGTTAGGAACAAACTCAACGGTTTTGGGAAGCTTGTATGATAATCTCAAAGTTTTAGTACATGAGTTTTCATCCTAGAGGTCTCGAACATAAAGAAAAATAGTGGTTAAGTATGGTACTTTTAGTCCAAAATATAGTTTAAGGATGGTTTTCGGCAAAGTTTAAGCGAACGTAATTTATTCATTACAACTCCGCTAATCAAACGATAGGACATTTTGGAAAGTATACTTGGCGATTTCACTTTTACTAGAAGACTTCACTTTATGAAAAGTTCTAAATCAATGTTAAAACAACCTTTAACTTGGTACTAGTTTTTGCCGCAAAACTTGTCTATTAGAAATCAAGTTAGTTTTCTTATATAATAAAAGTTACGCAACTTTTGTAAAGTGTATAATTTAGTCGTTACAAATCCGCTTTCTACGTTTTAAAGATCCTTAACTCGTATCAAAGTATACTAACATATTTTTAACAAGTCGACATAATTTACAACGTCCAAGCTTCATTTTTGACTCGTACAAAACAAATATTGTTTCTTTGAAATTTCGTAAATTTATATTTTTCGTCGCCAACATGAAAAATTCATAACTTCTTCGTTATAACTCCGTTTTAATCCGTTCAAGCGGCCACGGTTTCGTTTTAAAGTATATTTTCTAAATATATAGGCCAAAATTTTTTGCCTACTGTCGGATTTTCCAGAATTTAATTTTAAGGACAGACCCTTATTAAAATGTGTCGAAATGAGTTTTTCTCGCGCCAAACCTATTCTAACCCATTCAAAACAACTCCGAAGCTATTCTAATCCTACCATACACCTTCTTAGGGTGTCATGGGTTCCTAGACATCACCAAAAATTATATATAACAGGAGTAATTTATAGGATGGATTATATATATTTAACACTTAAAAACATGAAAAAGTGGTATAAACATCACATAACTTGCATGTTTCTCAAATAAAATGATATGACCATAATAATGAATATGAAATAAAAATATGAATATGAATGCTTACAAGAAATATGATGAGGTTTAAGGACAAAGGGTCTTTCTAATCACTTGAGGTTTGTATTACAAAACCTATGCAACAAATGATACTAGAGTTTAATAAACCTTGTCTTGAAAATTTGAGATGATCCTCCTTTGGTTTTATGGTTGCGAATTTTTGCAAGAGAAAAGGATGAAATATTTGATATAGTATTGTGAAATGAAAGAAATGAAGTGAAATGAATGTGAAGTTATGTTAGGATATAGTATAATACAAGTATATCTAAGATATTATGCAAATATCATGTGACTCATCCCTCCCTTGTCGACAAGGGAGGATAGTCATACTCTTGATATTATTTTTTTTATTTTTTTTTAAATTGTTTAAGTATAATAACTTAGATATTTGAAGTTAAGTGGTAAGTTGTAGTCACTTGTGAATATTTTAGAGTAGCGTTGGATAAAATAAATTTTCACGGGTCAAGATAAAATATTTTTAGGTCATAAAAATTATAATAATACATTTCTTGCAAAATTTGAGTGATATAATAATAATCGTGTCGAATTTAAGAAAACCGTCGTAATTATATAAATATAACAATTTATATACAAAATAAATTTAAAACACTGGGTAAACTCATAATATTATTTTTATAACTTAATATGAGTATAAAAATATATCGGGAAAATTTTTGGAAGTAACGGATCAATTGTTCAAAATAATTAATTACGCGATAACGTTTATTTAATATAAAAATTATACGTTTATTGTAAAATGCAAAACCATGCATGAACTAATATGATGACAATGATGTTAATGAAATGTAGACTAAACTTAGTCTATATGAAATATCCTCGATGATATGATCATGAATTCGCTAAACCATTACGGTTACGTGAATTTGATGCTCTTAAACCTAGTTCACGATAAATGATAAATAATGAAACTTTTAAAGTTTGTAAAATGACCTGAAATTACGAGTTGTCACAAATTTAGTCTTTATTCATGTTTAAGACTCGATAAAGTTTAACCAACTTTATAAATTTTAATTGATTATGTTGTTGTTGTTGTTGTTGTTGTTGTTGTTGTTTGGGTGGCATTGTTTATCTTAAAACAATTTACAAAGACTTGGGTGGATCTCGGCTTAGGAAGGATGACATGGAAGGAATCTCAAGGAAAGAATTCCGACTTTGGTTCAATGATGACCAAATGATAATACATAGAAGAGTACATGCAGAAAAGATATCAAGGTTGAACAAGACTTTGGATTGATGATAAATGGGTGATGATGCACGAAAAGTTTGTACACATATAAGGAAACGTAGTCGGTAGGGACGAAAAATATATGTTTATCGTAAATCAAAGAAAATTAAGTCCTAGTTCTTGCTTTATGTGTAACATGTATTATTAAGAATACCATGTAGTTTTCAAATATATTCAATACGTTCCGACAAGTATATATATGTAAGACTGGTTTATGTATATATATGTTTATATTTGAAAATATAAGTTTTCGAGAAGTATATCTCATTTGTAGTTATAGTCTAACTCGAGTGTAAGTTTCTATTTAATTTGTTGGTCTAAATGCCAAGAGTTTATAAATAGGGTTTATAATCTGGTTTTCTAATAGTCGAAAAATGTATGCTTTATATGTTTACGTTACGTATAGTTTATAAGTCCATATATATATAAAAACCCTTGTCGAGTTTATTTAGAAATTAATTTTGGCAAGTCTAAATGAATCATACTTTTATTAGTTTTTGAAGAATCTTCCTAAAATAATATTGTCATTTTAGAATCATTTGGTTCAGTAACTTATAAATGTGTAACAATTTTATTACTCCTCGAAATGTATATATGTTATTAATCGTGATAGCGTACATATAAATATTTGATCGACTAGAATGTTTGGAAAGACGAAAGAATGTATGTACTACTTACTTCGTTTGGATGGAGCGCAATTCTAGGTTGTTCAAGCATAAGAAGTCTTCTGTTGCTGAAGTGGTTGCCACCATTGTCTCTACTATTCGGTTGAAGTTGGTTACTTTCAAGTTCAAGAAGCTAACCTCGAGGTCTCGATTGATTCTGGATAAATGGAAGATTCCAAGTATATGTATTGCACACGAAGGGAGTGCTTTGGGTAAGGTTGTACTCTTTTTCCTTCTCCAAGGTTTTTCCTTTGGGTTTTTCTTGGAAAGGGTTTTTAAGGAGGCAAACTTCACGGGTTAACTTGCTCCTTCGTGGATTGGCTGGATGCGGATGCTCGCTTGTTACAAGTTTTTTACTTGTTTATGCCTAGTTTGTTGATGTAATATAGCTAGGTTATTTGTGTTTATGGCATGTCATAAACACTAGTTTTATCAAGCTTTTCGCTTGAGGTTAATGTGGTACTTCAGCCACATTCCATTTGTACTTAACTTTATTTTTTGGTTATATATTTACCGGGGTAAACCCCTTTACCCAAAAAATGCTCGGGCTGTGAAATGCCAAACGGACCCTTAGCATTACTGAGCTTCGACCCAACTTTTACCCACTAACACTACCACAGACTTGGACCTGATTTACAAACAAAACTGAATGCACTCTAATTGGAAGAGGATGGGCTTGCGGCCCATATAGCAAACAAACACCCTAAGGCCCAAGGAATTCAACACATTAGTATCTTGGCTTAGTAAAGTTTTAAGTATCACCTGTACATGTTTTGATGTGAGGAGGTTTAAACCGAAACATAAAAACATTCGAACATCGAAACTCTTTTTGGTTTTAGATGAACCACACACGAACCTTTCCCGACCACCTCGTGGTCTTGAGTTAGACGTGGTAAGAAACACCCTTCGGGGTGTCTCGTTGTGCTTCGATAATTACGAGCAAATGCACCCCTGTTGGGGCTGCACAACAGTGAAACAAACCCCCTTTTTGAATTGAAAATAGGCAACGAAACACACCCTTTTGGAGCTGGAAATCAGTGGGTAGACGCACCCTTTTGGAGCTGGAAGTCAGCGGGTAAACGCACCCTTTTGGAGCTGGAAATTCAGCGGGCAAACGTACCCTTAAGGGGATGTTATACGCAACATCAAACGCACTCTATTGGAGCTAAAATTTAGTATACAAACGCACCCTATTACTGCTGGAAATCAGTTGACAAACACGCCCTTGTTCGTGTAGAAATAAGCAATAAAAGGTACCCTTGGTGACTCGGGCAAACTAACAAAATACTTTTGAGACTTGATAACACATACCCATATAGACTTCTTTGGTACCGGGACGACAACAAGAATGACTCAGCCCTACTCGACTAGTGATTTCGGGGTCTCATAAGTCCTCACAAAGTGATCAAAATGACTCTTTTGAGTGTCCTTATACTGCTACAACGCAAGACCCTTGTGAATTTATGCGGACACTAGATTAAGGCAACGTAATTATAATAAGTCCCATTCGACTAATGGCTAGTGAAGTCGGGTACTACTCAACTTAAGTGAGGGTCTCGACCCAACCACACCCCTGCTAGCCTTATTGACCGCTCAGGACAATACGTAAACAAACACCTCAACTGAGGTTAACTCTTGATCGTGATAACGTAGGTGCAAGGCGAACGAAATTGTGACAAGTAACACTACACCATATTAACTTGAATATAAATTTTAAAACTCAAAATGTTTCTGATTGTTTTGTTTGGTTTTCGACTGCCACAACTACAACAACAAAACATCACCTCTTAATTATTGTCAGCTAAACATCAATTTAGTAACACCATAAATATTACTAATCGACTAGAACACAAGTCGACAATTTGTACTTCAATTTAATGTATTTACAAATCAAAAGAAAAATAAGGAATATGTTCTTACAATGAACCAAATGAGTAGTTATGAACACCGAAAGTTCAAAAGTTCAATTGGAGCGATTGGAGGTGAACCGGCACGAATTGAGACTTGAATAAGGCTCCTAACACCTCAACTTGCAAAACCCCCTTATCAATTTCGAAAACCCCTTTGATTTATAGAAACCCTAATTCTTGGAACCCTAATTTCGGATTTTATTTTGAGGAATGGATGGAGACTTCGACTGAAGAACCAACCTTTTTATAGATGTACAAAGGGATGGTCTTGAATCCACTTTCACTTCTTGGTGGCAGCGTGACACTCTACTTGGCTTCCATCTCCATTCATAGCCGCGCTAGTGTCCCCTTGTGATAGTTAGGGTAGGTTAGGTGGCTGAAAATTTGTGGTGATGGGTCATGGTGACTGAAGAGGAAGGGGAGCAGGAAACTTTTTGGTTCCTGGTTTTGGATAGAAGCGCAAAAGGGAAAAATGGAGAAGAAAGAAATATAAGGGGTGGGACAGGTGTAGATTTGTTTTGTTTTATTATAATTACTGTATTGACTGTACCCCGTGTTTTGTCGAATTCTCGAGTAAACGTACCTTCCCGGTACCCGAAGAATATAGAAATTATATTTTTGGAAACGATTTTATAAGCGTAATAATATGACATTCTTATTACGTTGAAATTTGATTATAATTGTTTGCCGTTATTAATTTGGTGTCGGTATGCGTGCGATGCCGTGACTTTCTAAACTCACGAGATAACTTCTCGTTTTCTTTCAGAATTATTAGTGATTGATAAAAGTGTATTTTTCTCTTATCTCAGTATTTATTTTTAGTTTTGTATGCTACTGCCCTGCAGTATGCGGAATAACTAATGGATTAAGCTTATGTATGCTTAAATT
Source organism: Chrysanthemum lavandulifolium (assembly GCA_022545495.1). Lineage (NCBI taxonomy): Eukaryota > Viridiplantae > Streptophyta > Magnoliopsida > Asterales > Asteraceae > Chrysanthemum > Chrysanthemum lavandulifolium. The sequence continues at coordinate 177,955,074 of CM040246.1, forward strand.
TTGACTGGGATAATAATAAATTTCACATTTATTATACAGATAATTAGTGGACAAGCGGTGTCTTATTTCTAAGAAAACGAGATGACCTCTCGGTTTTAAATTTTAGATATTGGTATTTTGTCAGAAAATAATTGATTTAAATTTTCTGACGTGATAAATATTATTATCATAATCCGAAATTTTACGGGTTGTTATATATAAGACATACCAACTGGTGGATAAAAAATCCGGACATCGCGAACAACACTATTAGCATGGATGTTAGATCAATAACCTGATTTGAAGCACATTTTTTTTAGTTCAATCGATAAACTCACTCAACTCAAATTAAACGGAGCAAAATAGTTTGATTCAACGTGAACCTATTTTGACCCGCAACCTAACCCACCAATTGGTCACATATATTGACACCCATAAAAAGTGAGACATACCCTAACGGACGTATCGGTTTCCTGATATTCTGTTGTCTTTTTAGCCTGAAGAGAAGTTCGCGTGTTAATTTCGTCAAGGTCATGAAACGAAACTACTGAAAATCGCCAAAAAGGAGCATCTTCAACCATTTTTTCTCTTCTCAAGGAAATCTAAGCATCAAAGAAAACAAACTACAGCTTTAATAAAGCAAAAAAGAGCATCTGATTAAAGTAATTAACCAGTTGCCTACCTTTCGAGTCCTAGCAACTTCTAGAATCCCAAACTTACTTAGATTTCTTTGCACCGCAACCATTTTTCCTGGGTCACCAGTTACCTAGAACCCAAAGAGTTGGAGAGTATACACATTTTTAAATCTAATCAATTAAGATTCAACACTTACTTTAAATATGTTGCATGAAAAAGTAATAAGGATAGTCATATATTAGCTCCCATCACCTTAATTGTTAATGATTCCTGGGAGATATCAACAATTTTAGCTCTAAAGATGTCCACTAACCACTTGACCTGAAAATGAAAATCATAGAGAACATGGTAAGATAACATTTCCATTACTGAAGAATGGTTCATCACGTTTTAGCAGGTGTTTGGTTGGGCACTCTGAAGGTTAGAAAAAATATAACACTTGCTTAACATATATGCGGTCATCCAAATTAAAGCAAACCAACATGCCATTGGCCTAGTGGTATCAAATGTGTGATTCAGCTTACTCTCTTTTCAAGAAAGTTTCCAAGATTTTGGTTTTGAAGCTTCTTTTTCTTGCAAAATATGCAACAAAATCGGACCAAGTCTGCTGCTAAATCAATAGAATTGTTTCTATGAATAGAAATAATCGAATTGCTTTCTCATTACCTGTGAAACAAAAGTATGAGTGTTAACTACTTCAATGGTATCTTTAACGACAATGAGCTTGAGCTTAGTTAAAGATAGGAACGGGATGTCCTTCCATCATTTTCAATTACACGTGATCTCAGTCCCTCTATACAATGTGCAATGTAGAGTTAATATAAATAGCATATAGTAAAAGCAGTATAAAAACTAAAGGTAAAGCGAAGACCTGGTCTTTGAAACCTCTTGAAAGCATTTGATCAGCCTCATCCAACATACACATCTTGATGTAATCAGAACAAAGAGACTACCTTCGAAGCATGTCAAAGACACGACCGGGAGTACCAACAAAAACATGAACACATAACCTTCTCATTTTTGTGCAAGCTCACGAGTAGGATCCCAAACCAATGCTTGGCATGTAAGCGCTCATTGTTCCTTACATAACTCAGCTATAGGCTGAAGAATTAGTTTGAACCTGTTTTAGAAAATAAAATTTGTAAATCTATTAAAACAACTTCATTCTAAAAGGTTTCAACTATAGTAAACAATGTTTTTAAAACTAATAAATATGGAAGAACATAATCACTGGTTTCAACTATAGCATGTTATATACAAAACCCTGAGTTTGGCTACTAACTGGATACATAGATAACTGATTAATCGGTTGTTATGCTATTACATTAGCGTACACTATTTTCCTATTACATTATCATAATTGAGCTTCACATCGAGTGGATGTGTTGCTCGCCCGTCACTCAATCACTATCAAGTGACACCGCTACCCGTATCGTTTTCACACCTAGTACTCCATAGGAAAGTTGTATATCTGATACCTTATTGCAGAAGTGGCATTATCTTTGTTAATCTCCTTGTTTTGTTCTCTTGACACTTCCTGATGCGCATGGCTGCTTCTCATCCTTTATCAACTGTTTTGTTAATCTCCTTGTTTTGTTAATTATCTTTATGATTGATGTTTTATTAAAAAGAGATTCACTCTTGTTAGCATGAATGAGAGTTGAGACTATTTTTATAAAGAAGTTCACCAAAATGTGTTATGGGTCGATCCAACCTCTATCATAATTGATCGTTTTGATCAATTACTCAAACTACCTGACCCACCCATTATTTCTACGATCAACTTGTGCATACAGTACCATTCATCACTACTTGCAGCCTCTGCTTCGTCTCCTAATCTATCTGAAATCCCTTTTCTTCCTCTATCTATGTCGACATCACAACGGATCCCGATACTCACCCTTTTTATGTCTAACCCGATAGTTCACATTTTGGTAATCGACATATGCTCTTCAGGTCAAGCCTTCCTAGTGAGTAGTGGGCTTGGTATGAGCATAAGTATCCCGCCTCTTTACAACCCATTGGTCCAAGACATCGAGTCAAAGAAGAGTGCTAAGAACACACTACGCATGTTGATTAATGGATCAAGTCAGTTTCCGTCTATTTTGGTTAACAATAATGGTGGAAACAGGGGTTTCTATGGGGCAACGACAGATATGAACTCCATTTCAAATAGCATTGCTGTCATCAGTTTGGTGTCACCTAGTGTTATGAGGTGTATTGACCAAATTGACCCAATTAATATTCTCAAGGAGCTAGTGGAAACTGGCAGTACATGTTTGAATGAGGATGGTGATTTGAGTAAAGGGAGTGGAGAGTAAGGTTAATGGTGCAAATGATATGTTTTGTAATTATACAGATAACCATATCAGTCGTTTTTACTTTTTAACTTATTTATACATAATTAGGAGGTTAACTATAATTATTCATAATAGGAATGAGAATAGTTAACCACAGCTCAAGTTTCCGTGGAAATTTCATACACTTTATCCATGTACCTGTACAAAGGAATAATGCTTTGTTGTAAGTGATATGTATTTTATAGTCGGTAATTTAAATCAGAATATCATTACTTACACGTCGAGTATCTGTTTTGTTTCTAGAATGTTAAGATTTAAATAGTAGCATGTGGAGGGAGTGGCAAAAAGTTGTAGCCCTCCTGTTGTTGGAAGGTATTTTAGGGGGAAAAAATACGGAAATTTCATAGCGTGCAGCCTTTTATTAAAACATGTATATACTTGCATATCTTTTAACATAGTATGAACTAACGGTCATGACAACCAGTTGTTCTAGTGCCATGTACACATCCATTTGACAATTTGTCGCCAATTCATTCCAAAGAGTTAACATAACACTGTTTCCACTGCAAAAAAAGTTGATGTTCATATCGTTTTTGTGTCCTGTAAAGTTGAGCATGCAGTTACAGATCATTAAGTAAAAAAAGTTTACTATTCACAGAGGTACAAAGAAATGGGCTTGGAAGGTAATTTTACATATGCAATCATTCTAGGCCATGGGCCTTCATCAAAGGCCTTGCGAGCAGCAGAAACTACACGATTGATATCCTCTCATCGCCTTGACCACATCGGCTATGACTTCTCGTCCTTGGATCCAAGGTGGAAATGTCTTCCCGAAACCAAAATATTTTTTACTTCGCTAAGCTCATAAGCTCAATCCTGAATCACTTTTTTGTTCATTTACTTCACTAAGCTCATAAGCTCACCTTTTTCTGTTATGATTGCAACTTATTAAAGTACAAAAAGATCAATGTAATTTTCTTTATAAGCCAAAGAAACTCAGCTTATGAGCTTTTCCAAATACAAATTAGTCCGTAGGCTGGTGAAATAAGCTTATCCAAACAGCCCCTTAATCATTTCACAAATCATGTAAAGTGACGTGACCTGCAACTTCCTGTCCGCTTACACCTAAAATGACAATAGCTATTGGAAAATCAATATAAGGTAATGTGCGAGTCTCACATTGGTAAAAAGAAAAACAGGAATCAAATGTAGTATAAGGTAATGTACCTATGACTCCTTCGAGGCTAGATCAGCAAGCATGGGTAATGTACCTTAAGCTCTCTTGATAGCTCTCTGATTAGCTCATCGATCTTTTGTTGATTTCTAACTGTCACCTTCCTTTATCAATAACTGAGAGAGGTCTCCTTAGTTTTTCAAGAAAACCAAATTCAAATGGGGATACCCATGCGGTATAAAACACTAAAGCTACTAAAAATGTATCCCATACCCTGAAAGAAGTGATATAAATAATCTCAGTCAAATTCAGCAGTAAAAGTAACCTTACATATAGGCACATACAACTAACATTATCGTTCATTTAACCAATATTCAAAGTTGTATCGTGATTGCTACCAATATTTAACAACTTTTGACCTTACATAGTGTATAGGACTAACCTCTCCTCGTGCCATAGTGATAGCCGTGATAGTTGGATCCATAACCTAAGATAGGAGGTTCAACATAAAGCCCAAAAATTTGATTATTTTTCTGTCCTATGAACTGCATGACACGCTTATATGGTCAAATTATTAAAAAAACAAAAGATGAAAAGAAAGACATATGTAATTGAACAAATTTATGACCAACCTCAAACGATAAATCCCATAACCATGCCTTTAGCATTTTGTATACTGCCCTCTGTGATGACTCCCTTTAGCCCACGTCTCGACACCATAACCATCATTATGCTATATTGCCCTCTATTTATACCGTCTATAAGCCTTGTTGATAGTGCCCTTTTTAACGACTCCTTTTAGCACACGTCTCAACACCATATATGTCAAAGGTGCACCTGTATAAAAAATCCCAACATCAATTATTATATGTAATAAAGTGTAAAAGATGCCTAGAAAATCTTATTCACCTTTAACTACAAACCGAATCTATCTTGCGACTCAATATCGTGCCCACGGCGATTACATCATCGCCTCGAATGTCCTTCTTGTAAATTAGTGTCACCAAATAAAGACCATACTCTTTCTGGAAAAAAATCCCGTACCTCATCAAATAAAAATCAAAATTTTAACACGCAATTATCCCATAATTCATCATCCCAAACAACATGATTAAAAAAAACCCATAAATCTTTTAGTCAAATACCTAAAACCCATTAAACAAAATACATAGATTATTTTAAGCAAGTGGTTACTCATAACCCAATAAAAACTCATCTTCTAATTCTTCCTGAATAGCCAACTGATGCAATTTATCTATTAGGCTACATGGCAAGTCCATAAGCTTCACCTAGATATCAACAATCGACTCTGTAAATGACACAAAATCTGAAAAAGACATATAGTGAATCGAGCATGTAGAATAACTTTTCTGAGTAAGAAAAGATGTTGGAGGGAAGAACATACCGGCTTCATGCCATCCTCAGATAAGCTATTGATGCGATAGTTGGGGCATGGCCATTGATCAAAAGTTTGCATTAGCTCAAATGATTAAAAAAATAGTATGCAAGTAATACTGGATACAGGTGAACTGGTCAATAGTCGAACCTTCACAAGTATGCACATAATTTGCTTGTATTACACTGGATTAGGTTTGTAATGCAATCCTGCAAACCACGTAACTATGCAATGCAAATGCATATACAAAAAGTTGCCATGTCTGCATGTTTATAACGTATACTAAATATAAGCGTAAGAGGTAACCGTGTGATTTTTTACATATGTAAATCATGTGTTTTACCTGTGAACAGAGGACACTGGATCATTGATATTAGGGTTTTGAGAAAGGCCATATGAATGATAGAGGTGTATTTTTTTTATGTGATAGTCAAAAGGATATATTGTGAAACTACATTTAAGGAAAAGATATGTATAATAAGTTTTAAAAAAGATAATTACTTAATATAATTTTTGTAGATAAATACATTCCTTTTTCAAGCTAATCAAAATGGTCAATGATTGGTTGTAAAGATTTATAAATTTGGCTTTCCAATTAATAATCAAAAAAATGTGTTGGTCTAGTGGTAATCATGTTTGTTTGTAGACTAACAGACCCAAGTTCGAATCCAGCTGCATGCATGATTTTTTGAAGAATAAAAAAAACAAAATTTTAATAAATTAAAAAAATTTCCGAAAATTCAAATAAATTAAAAAAAAATGCTTAGTTGGACAACTTATGATTATGTGGCATGAAATTTGATTATTTGGCATTGAGGTGGCATTGAAGTGACATTGAGGTGGCATTAATGCCAAATGCCTCCTGTTATATATAATATAGAGATATATATATGTATATAGGGGGCCTTTATTTTGAGAACCCTGTTAAGTGCGAGAACCCCTTATGTACTCCTAGTAATGCATATTGTGCAACATATCAATGCAACATAACATTTTTGATTATTATTAAACCTTTTTATTTAATCCAAAAGGGTATAATAGTAAAATTCAATTTTATATTATTTTTGATTTTTTAAAATAAATCAATCCTATTTTTTAAAACCATTCATTTTTTATTTTTTTTTTCTGGGGGGTTTTTTTTTTGCTTTTTTATGAACATGCATGTTTTAAAACTGATTTAGTGCATGTGTGTTTTTATGAATTAATTTTATTATTTTGGTTTTTGAAATAGTTTTTTCGACATACATGTTTTTCATAGTGAAGTACATACATGTTTTCTAGATAAGTAAGTTTATATGAAACCAAGAACATACATGTTAAATACAAAATCCAATATCGATTGATATACAATTAAATACAAATTTCTAAGAAGCAAAAATACATGAATCTAATCGATCTATACACGTGTGTACAAGTAATATTTAACGCAAACAAATATATGTGCACACTCCTTGTTATCATCATTTTTAGAAGTCGGACATATATGCACACCGTAGTTGTCAAAGTTCGGAAGTTGGACATATGTGCGCGCCTTTTCAATGTTTCAAGACGGACAAATGTGCACACTCGTTGTCATCATTCTTTTAATTCAGCTACATCTGATACAAAGAAAAGTATAAAAATTAAGAAAAATAAACGAAAACTAATATACACACGTATAAACACATGTATGAGGGCCTAAATTTAATTTTTTTATTTATGTTTTTGGAATATTATTTTTACAATTTATGTTTTTCATATGTAAAGTGCCTATGTGTTTTCTAGATAATGTAAATTTATTAGAAACCAATAACATACATGTTAAATGCAAAATAAAGAAGCTATAACCATTAAATTAAAATTATTTGTATAACCACGTTAAAAACATACATGTTAAACAAAGAACAAACATGTTAAAGACATACATGTTAAACCAAAGAACAAACGTGTTAAAAACATACATGTTAAACCAAGAACAAACATGTTAAAAACATACATGTTAAACCAAGAACATATATGTTAAACATACTTACATCTTAGCCTGTTTAGATATACTACTACAGTAGCCTGTTATGGCTTATGCCTAGCAAGTTTACACAATCCTTATAGTAATATATGCGCCTTATGCAGAATGTACCAAGATTTTGCAGAAAGTACCAAAATGTTTGGTCATTAACTTCTGTGTAACAGATGAGAATGACTTAGTAATGATTTCACGGTAAACAGAAACAACATGTAGCTCAACGAATACTATTTATAATACAAAATAACTTGACATTCATTAAATACATAAATTAAACACTATTTTAGAACACGACTTTAAAACTATGTCTTTACAAAGAGCACAATTTTAATTGCCGAATCATATATAACAGCTAATTTTGAATTTTTGTAGCATATAAAGCCATACACGCTGAGTCGTGTTATATCATTTTCATTCGGACAAAGTCATGTGATCTGATCATCAGAAGCATTATTTTTAATATAAAATTACTCATACACCAGTTTTATTACTTGAAACTAATGTTGTTAGCATTAGGTTATAATGTGAATCAATCATCTAAGCATTCAAATTTTAAAACAAATTAACACACACAGTAGTCAGTACACAGTAGAATCACTTCAAAAATATATGAGGCTACCTAAACAATTTACTAGAATCACATAACAGGTTTATAAAAAAAACACGTAGAGAGACCGAGTATGATACCATGTAATCAGTAGAGATAAAGGGATCTTTAACTGCAACAAGCTCAATGTCATCTCTTTGCAAATCAACTCGAGCGACTAACCTTCCAATCCTTCCAAATCCTACACCATTCAGATTCACATTCTCAACAACCATAACATAACAAACTAACTTCATACATATCGAACTATAATAACTAAGTAAAAAATATATATCGTTAATTCCGATCTTAATCTTCTTATCAGTTGCTGCAAAATAAAAATAAAAAACATCAATAACAGAAGTTAAATAGTGAATTCATGAGTTTAACAAAATTCAAGAAGAAGATAGTTACCCATTGAGATTGACTTTTACTGTATTTGAAATTGTGATGAGAGTGTTTGTAATGAAAAGTGAATGGGGGAATGAAAGAGATGGCGATGGAGCTGAACCCACAAAATCATTACATCTATTGCTTTTCCGAAATAGGAGGAACAATAAACTCTCAATAGGATTCCATCTATTGCTTTCAAAAGGCATTGTTCCTAAAGATTCTCATCTTTTTCTATACAAGTCACCAGATTATCATTGTCCAGTGCAGACTCTCTCAACCTGAAAGCAAAACATAATTGACTTAAACCACATTCAACGAGCTAAGTGAATAGTCGTCTATTAATACAGGTAAACTTAAAACCAAAACTAGAAGAAAATCAAAATTAGTAGACCAAGAGTCAAAAAGAGGCACTGCAAAAACAGTTGAATAAACAAACAAAAGGTGAAAAAATGAACCTGATAGCGCAGGTAAGACGAAGATGGTAACTTAAAATATGTACCCAATACTACTTTCTGCGTATCATAACATGGTTAAATTATCAAAACTAAAGAGTACAAGCAATTATATTTCTTCCCAAAAGAATTGCATAGTAAAGGTTAAGAGACTGCAGTTCTAATGACAAAATCTAAACACATAAACCGTACAAAAAAACTGACTTTCCTCTCGCTCAAGAGAGTACAACTTCTTCAGGAGTGCCAACAAGAACCCCATGGCCAAGGTTCAGAATGTGACCCCTCGGTCCAGCACACTTCACAACCCTGTCATACAGATTCGATAGTAAATAATCATAGAGCACAAAATCATGTATGTATAGTCTGGATCTGTGCCCAAAAAAAGTTCTAATCAGATAACTAGCCGTAATAAAACAGATTGTGGGAAATAATGTTTGGATGTGCTTTTGGTAAATTTTTAATAATTCGAATATCAGTTGTTGAGTGTTTGAAAAATTATAATTATACATAAAATGACCAAAAAATTTTACTCTTGTGAAAAAAGAAGATACCAAGAAGAAACCAATTTACATTCAATCACTAAGATGTTACAACTTTAGGGTTTTTTAATTTCTAGGAGTTTTATGTAACAAAACCTCGTCTTCAATAGTGGCGGTGGTGGTGTGGCGACGTGGCCGGAGGGATGGCCGGAAAAAGGAGGTGGTGGGTGCAAATGGGAGAGATGGGAGGCTGCAATAAATTATGGTTTGAAACCCTAAGTGACTCCCTAAGTTCTAAAATAAAAAACCGTATTTTTAGCATGATTTTAGCAAAAATTTGAATTATCAGTTAAAGATTGTGTGAATGTTAAATACCCATAATGCCCCCACGAATTAATTATATTAATTTAAAAGAAAAATGGTTTACTAAATTATGATTGGTCAATTGGAGTTCTCGCAGCTTCTCGTACTTAATAGGGTTCTCAAAATAAAGATACACTATATATATATATATATATATATATATATATATATATATATATATATATATATATATATATATATATATATATATATATATATATATATATAGGTTAGATGCATACGCAAGCACCAATATTAGATACAGACTTTACAAGCACCACTTTAGAGCAATCTAGACCTTTGGATCATTTGATCAATGGTTAATAATACATGATGATATTTATGTAAGATTTTTTAATGTTCAAAGATTTTATTTAATTCAAAGGGCATAATGGTAAAAAAAAAATTACTTTTTATTTAATATTTTGAATTAAAAAAAATGTTTTTTTTTTAAATGCATTAATTTTCAGAATTAAAAAAAATGATTTTTTGTAGCTTTTTTTTTTCCAGCAAACAAGTTTTCAAAAAACATATGTGCATATGTGTTTTTCTTAAGAATGTAAGTTTATATGTGTTCATTGTATACAATTTACAATTTTTTTAAACATTGAAGGTCTTTTGCTCAAGAAGGTAATTGCGCATATGTTTCTAATATACATTCTTTAAACTTCAAAGTTTAAAGCCACCAATATAAACATGATACATATGACCTCTAAATTTATAACAAATCAGAAACATAAATATCATATCCAGAAATTGATATTAGAAAAAGACAATAAAATCAAGATTATCAAATTCATTATAACATATGTGTAGGTCTTCCAAAACATATATGCACGTCTTTCAAGAACATATATGCAAGCCTCTAAAACACAAGTGCATTCATTGGTCATCTTCATCACACACCGTCTTATAACATATGTGACGTCTTCCAAAACATATATGCACGCCTTTCAAGAACATATATGCAAGCCTTCTAAAAACACAAGTTCATTCATTGGTCATCTTTATAGTTGGATATATGAGAGACATTGCCTGAAAAGAATACCAACACAAATACGAGTATATAATTTCTTGGTGACTTAACGTACATCTACGAACCGTTTAAAATCCACGATATCCTTCAAAATTAACAGACACACCACTTAGAATGGAATTAAATATAAAAGCCTTACCTTGAATCATACTCGTTTACATTTTTTTTCCTTTGAACCGAAAGTCGATTTCGAAATACGCCATCCATCTAATCTGATAGAAACAAAAGGTTGCTTTTAAATATTAACACAAATTAACAGAAAAATAGTCATACCTTATTGACGAAATTAATCAAGATATTAAATTCACCGGCCGCTATTTTGCTTATATCGTAGACCAGATCAGTCCGCTATAATACCTATGGCGATGGTAGTCCTTTAGGACGACCGTGTTGATGGTAGTTGGGGTTAGGTTGTGTGTGGAGGCTAGGGTTTGGAGGAGAGAAAAGTATGTGAGAGAGAAGAAGATAACCGATTAGGAAATCGGTTTCAAAAATATGGAGGAATTTCAAGAAAATATATTTAGTAAATACCATCAATACCCTTAGATAATAACATTAATTAAATAAATGAAAATTAATTTATTAAATTCGATTGGTCAAGGATGATACCGTAAAATCTTGATATAAGATTGGTCTTGTATAGAATACAACACTATATATATATATATATATATATATATATATATATATATATATATACATACTTAGTATATATTAATGGGTAATGTAATGGGTAAGAATCTAAGTACTTGACCCATTAACTAGATACATTGAATGTAGTTGGGTAAAACCCAAAGCCCATGACCCATACCCATGGAGCATGATCCATAACCCATGACCCATTGATTAGATGCCTTGCATCTTCTAGATACATTGTATCTATTTGGATACCCATGGTCCAAAGTCTATGACCCATGACCCATAACCCATTTAGGAGGAGCGTCCTACGGATCCCCCAGTTTACACTGGACGGATCCCTCATGTAAGGGATCCGTGGGATCCGGGGAACAATAGTAATTTTTGTCTATAAATAGTGAGCCATTTATTCATTATAACTCACCCTTTTCACACACATTCTCTTAGTGTTGTAAACTCTCTAACCTCGGATCCAAAGGATCTTTCTATGTAGTTTTGTGTTTGTGTGATTCTCTAGGTTCCTCTTAAAGGCGAGATCACCACCTCTTGAAGTCGAGCAAGCTCAAGTCCATGGGTTGCCAAGCTTCGTCATCATCAAGACTACTAAAGTTATCTTGTTGATAGTTCTTCCCTCTCTCATTAGAAGTGTTGTGTTGAAGACATAGGTGAAAGATGTCTAAAGGGTCAAGTTGAAGGCATTAGTGAAGGGTGCCGAAAGTTCGTGTCAAAGGCATTATTGAAGGGTGCCGAAAGTTCGTGTTAAAGGCATTAGTGAAGGGTGCCGAAAGTTCGTGTTGAAGGCATTAGTGAAGGGTGCCTAGGTGTCGTGTCAAAGGCATTAGTGAAAGGTGCCTAGGGTGTACATTCGATATGGTGCATCGATGTACAAGATAGATTAGTTTGGGTCAAAGGATATTGATATCCTTGTTGATGTTGTAATAAGGAGTGGATCTCCTTTGGGATAGGTGTTGTGTAGTGTTGGGTAGTAGTTCCTCCTTTGTAATGGAACTCGGTATCTACCCTTGTACCGGATAAAGTGTAGGCGACGTTGTGATAGGTTTGGTTCTACCTCGTGGAAGAACTTGGTGTCTAGCCTTGTATCGGATAAAGAGTAGGCGATGTTGTGAAGGCTTCTCCGCCACAATGAGTTTGTGTTGTGTAGTGATTACGAAATCTCGAGTAGGTGACTCGAGGAGTGGAGTAGGGCAAGGAAGGTGTCCTTGTAGCTGAACCACTATAAATATTCGCGTTGTGGTTTTGTGCTTCTTAATATTTATCTTTGCTTTACTTATTTATATGCTTATCTATCAACATCCAACACACACATTTAAATAGATTGACATAAGTCAATCTAAATAGTTTAAAACGAAGTTTTAATTGGTAAAACTATTCAAACCCCTTCTAGTTTTTCACACTCAATACAATGCTTCATAGTATGATGAAAACAAATGAAATGATCTGGTATACACAAGATGCTCAGGTATGTGTATGCCCCCTGTTTCGATTAACATGCAATACATATGGATGGGAAGTTTTTGTTATGGATGATGGGCATTTTCAGCAGGTATAGATATTTGTATCGCACTTTCCGACTAACAAGGGCAGTTTTCCATCAACGTGTGAGGTCGCACCAGAGTTTTTGAAGAAAGGTATTCAGAACCATTCATTTCTTTTATTGATGAAATTAGTGGGTTTGAGAACCTGACAAAACAAGTTTATGGTTAGGGACTTATTTAAATTGTTTTAAGTGATTTTGGTCGTTGATGAAACGGATAGAGCGCACATTGTTCTATTATTATGCCCACATTTAAATGATGTTGTCATGTTGTGAAGGTGGGAAAGTGGACTCCATTGTTGATACATCCTCAAATAAAGCTAAAACAACCCAACGTCGAGGAACACCTTATGGAGGAGGTGGAGAAGAAACATTTGGCAACGAGGCCAAAAAAGTAAAACATGACTAATGCCAGAATAATAACTATCTGGCGTCTCCAGATTTGGATGCTACATGTCTGTATAATAAACGTATAAGTTAGGCCCCCTATGTATTGTACGTGACATTCGTAAGTAACAAAAAACTCCGGTAATATGTACAGTAACTAGCACTAAGTTAGCGCAACCCAGTATGTAGCATAAACAGCTGTTTTCGTGCCTGCAAGCTAGATATAAGTTAGTTTTCTCCCAGAAACCGATGTAAAAATCTACACTTTTTTGTACGGGACAGCTACTGCAATATAAGTACCAAGTTTCTGACAACTGGATTTCACACCCGCAACATAAAAAATTATAGAACGCCACACGCAAACGCGACGAGCTCCTGCACCTTGTTCCAATGTATCTATTTTAACTTATAAAACAAGGTTTTGTACAAGCACCTTAAAGCAGCGCATTCAATTTAATTATTAAAAACACTACCTTATTTAGCACCAAAATACAACACTCTAAAGCACCTTTGTACATTAAATGCTTTTAACACACACCTACACCACACACACAGAAAGTCAACAATGAAACTCTGATTCCTTCTTAATTATTTTCGGAGAGTAATAACTCTCTTCAATTATTGACACGCTCCTGTTTCAAATCAAAACGCATCTCAAATTCAAACGATTCATATCAGTTTCTAATCCTTCTTCTGTACGCTCCCCATATCAGTTATTTATGTAAAGGATCAAATATCATTGTTTCTTTTGTGCATTCATATACGCTCCCCAAATCAAAGAAGGTTTCAATTTTCGCCTCAATTCACCATTCAAATTCAGTGCATTAAAAAAAACATCCAAAAATAACCTACGAATTGGTCTATATATCTTTGAATTAAGGATGATCATTAACCCTAATTCATGACTGAAAATTCGTATTATTGAATCAAACTCAATAATTTCAGTAAGTTTTAATTGTATTGAATCGATTTGGTTTGTATTATTGCTAATTTGTTTTATGTTTATGATGTAAACCCAATAATTCAGGACTGGGATGCAGCCGAGTATGAAAAACCGAGACTGAATCACATATTCTGCATAATTTGTATGTGTTTTTTTATATGTTGTCACTTTAGTTTTGTTCCGATTCAATTTAATATATTTAATTTGATATGTATGATTTGGTGGTTTTAATGTATTTTTTTATCTGATATTATTTATTGTGTTATATTTGCAGGTTTCAAATTTGTTTCAAGAGACGATGAGATTCATTTCCACTATGAGGTATTTGATGTACAGTTCTAAATGATTTTATTGTTCTTTGTTTGTGTAAAATTGCAGCCGAAACTAAACCAATGAAAGAAGTCGCACCTAAACCACCTCCAATTGGACCCAAGAGAGAAGCTAAGGTAAATGGTTAATATTTGTAATTTAAAGGTGTATTTGGGAATCTGTTTTAGGATTGTTAAATGGGATTTAGATCTTGAGCATCAAAATATGGATTCAGATCTTGAATCACTATTAGTATGAGTTTAGATATATGGCGGAATGGAATCGGAATGAGTTTATGAGTTTAGATATAGGGTGGAATGGGACCGATTTGAGTTGAGGTTTTCATTCCAAAAACAATATTTGGCTTTTAACCAATCAGACTTGGTTTTGTTTATATTTTTCGTGATTCTTGCAGATTAGAGGTCCATCACAAAGTGGAGTTTAGTTCAATGGTAAGTCTCTCATCTCTCTAATTATTGTTCTCAATTTCACCCTGTTATGTTATAACTTCTTTACTATTATGATTTTCTATGTTACAAACCAATTTTGATTAATAGTTTTGGTATTAATTAGTTTTTAGTTTTGTTTTTTAAAAACATATGTTATTGCACTTTGCCCAAGTGTAGTTGAACTGGTAATTTAATCGCTTATATGATCAATTCATGACAGCCTCAACTAATAAGACATGTGCAAACATCTTGGCCTCAGGGGAGGTGATTAGACTTTAGGCTTTACGTGCGCATGTTTGACGATCATCTTTATTTCTTGAATAATGATCATATACTTTGATTATTAGTCAAGTTCACAACATGGATGGCTTTTGTGGTATGTTAGGTATGTTTGTACATACTGTTGACATAATATTAATAGTTCCAAATGTGAATCAAACACTTGGTACTTTTCACACCGATTTTATTTTCATTTTAATCAAGAAGGAAACCGATATTATCAATGTTGTGGAGAGAAGAATTTGGCAATCCATGGAGGAGGCCATTTTGAGAATCTACTGTGGAAGGAAACCTTGAATTTAAACAAAGAATCCTCATGCCGATCCAGCTGAGGACACATTATACCGGATAATGTCAAAGAACAATTGTGCACCCAAGTGGATCGAGCTTAATAAAGGAATCAGGAGTGACATTGCAAATTGGCGGTTAACCTTAAAGAAAGTCGGTGCTTGCAAGGAGATTAGAGATATCTCCAAGTGGAACGAATGCTCTGATTCTTTGAAAGCTCAGATCCGCAGCATTAAGAATAAGGTAAATGATCTCTTGTATTTGCTTGACTTATATTTTGTGAGCCGACACGATTTTGTAGTTTGTAGAAGTAGCAAATTAGGCAGGTCGACCTACAAACAAGTTTTTATAAATCTTTAAATCGATCATCAAGCACATAACTTTTAAGGTGTTAAAATGTTATGCTCTTAATGTGCTATATATATGTTGATCCTTTTTCCGTGTCCAAGCACGCTTTATCAAGGAAATGGTTATTACAATGGATCGTCAAGCACATCTAAAGTCGTGAAAAAAGGGCAACCACACTACATAGAGTCATCAAACTGCTGGATGGACCAACTCAAAACCATTAGCCCACAATCATGAAATTTATGTTTTATAGAAAGGTATGCGTCCGATATGTTTGTTGTGTTTTTCTAAATATATGAGTTCTTACCGAGCAATTATAGCTTGGTGTTATTTTAAATAAGAAGTTGATTTGATGGCTATTTTAATTTCGATAATCGAAATGAATGACAAGTAGTGTAAATGGAACAACGTAAGTAGTAGTGAGTTGAATTGGTTGTTGGAGAGCAACTTTGATTTTGCACGGTGATCGATGGTTTTGAGTCCGATATTGATTGCATGTTTGCTTTTAGTTGTTGTGAGGATCGTTAGTTTTAACCGAGTGAAATATGTGTCGTTGTAAATAATTAGTTTTTTAGGTTTTAAGGGCTTCAAAGAATTGTAAATTAATATAGGATCGAGTCTTTTAGATTAACTTCACGGTGTTCGATTAGCTTATATTCCAGACTTATGGGCTTTAACTGAAGTTTGGAAAATTTTATAAGGTCTACTTTTTCTGGCATACGGGCTTATCAAGTTGAGCTTATGTATTTAAAAAATCCATAAGCTCCAAAGTTGATGAGCTCATAAGACGGAGAAAGTGACCTTTGGAGCTTTTTCAATCTTCAGATAAACCCATAAGCCCGAAGAATTAGCTGATATGTGCTACCCTTTGTTCAAGTGTCCTGTCATCAAAAGTGTCTCACATGATGTAAATTATAAATATATGTAGTGATGGAGAGGATTATATGGGACAACCCAGTTACATTGAGTTGAATTTCAAAGAGGGAATGAATAGTTTATTACTGAACGAACTCTTTACTCAGTAGGACTATTTAATTCCTTGAGACTCTTATAAATGAGTAGCTCATATCATTTTACTCTGATTATTGTTTGAGCTGCTCTATTGGTGAGAGTGTGAGACATTGGGATGATTTATTTGAGTTTAAATGGGATGACAAGTTAAATTACCGATATGTGCTACCCTTTGTTCAAGTGTCCTGTCAGCAAAAGTGTACTCGCATGAATCTTTTCGATTGATCATTAGGGGTACCATGTGACTTTGTTAAAATATGTGACAGCTATTCTTATTTCCTCATCCTTGAATTCCCATATACCTGATAACATATTTATTTAGATTGGTCGGATAACGTTTGACAACTAAGCCCATTCTGGATGTAGTCTGGTAGTATATCCCTTCTTTATATGTTGCATATCTGGATTTTGGTAATACATCTTAGTTATAAGAAATTATTTATCTATTTAATAGTTGAAGTAGAAGATAGTGTTATCAGTGAATACTTCTCCACATTTGTTGTTGCCAGATACTATCGTCCATTTTTTATTAGCAAAAGGAAGTCTTATCTTACCTATGTAATACTAAAGGACGGAAATCTTTTTCAGAGATAGTAGCAATATCACACAATCACACATTTGTGTCATCACAGGCACTTTATCCTGTATTGCACTTTATCCTACTGTTTACTTTTATCTTTTATCATATGTTCAAGGATTTTCATTGACAATACATATTCGTTAATGGTTTCTATTTGTACATGATAAATGTAGTAGGCATATGCTTTAATGAATCGTGGTCTTAATAATGACATGTGTAATTAGGAACGGGATTATAGCAGTTAGATATGGACAATTAGTGAATGTAGTTAAGTCGTCATAACAATAGTGCTTAAGACAATTGTTTATAGTATGATTGACTCTTTGAATATCCTTACGTATATAGCCTTTGTTCTTTGGATTTCTTGAAAACTAATTTTTTTTAAGTAAATCACTATGAGTTATATCTTATCTCAATCGTTACAATTTTCATGTTATGCATACAAAAAATGGGCAAGAACTGGATTGAGTAATTGATAGTGGTTAACCAACATGGACATGACGTAACTTTACCCATATCACCCAAATTTACCCATTTTGGCCCATTTTATGTTGAACGGGTCTAAAGTGATGCAAATAAAAAAAAGAAGATATTGAGTGTATATTTATGAAGTTCAATTGTTAAGTGCACTGTTTGATTGTTTTCAGGAATAACCTATTGGAGCATGTTTCTTAAATGGAGTTCGCTATATATACATACTCACTATCTTTTATTTGCGTCGAGTTTCAAAATTTCAATAAAGAAACATATACGAAACTCAGTTCCTTTTCATTATTGAGATAAATTGATGGTTTATGGGTGTCTTTAATATAAACTTAACTATCCAAAAAAAAATGAATAGTTTAAAGATAAATCAAGTTAGGTGTAAATGGTAAATGTGTATAGAAAATCACTAAAGATTATAAGCTTAAGCTTTGAGGGCTTTCTGCATTTAATATTTTGTTTTGTACATCAAAAGCTTAAGATGTTACTTTGTTGGTACTTCGTGAACAAAGATGCAAAGTAGATCGCAAAAAGAGCTATATATGTATAAGATTGGCTCACCACGACTTACTGTAAGGGGTTTATTAAGTAGAGTTGGTGATTTGTCTAATAATAGTTTTGGTGACGGTCAAAAAAATGGTTTAACTTTTTGTGAATATGCAGAGAATTGGCGGTTTACGCAAAGGATGCAGAGCGGTGGAGGGTCGGGGTTGGGTGAGATTGGTAATAGGAGAAAAGCTAATAGGACTGATGGTGGTTGTGGAGGAAGTGCGAGTGGGTAAGGTTTTAGCGGAGTGGCGAGAAGGGTTATGATGGATTTAAATTTATATCCACGTTAACATAAAACATTGTTAACGGCGAGTTTAAATTTAAGTCACATAATCTCATTGTTAAGATCATGGGTGAGCAATAGGGTTCCATCTTTGTAAGAGATATCAAAATATATAATCTTATTACTTATATTACTGACTATTACTTGAAATTTGGCATGCTGATAACTGATTATTTTAAAGCAATTATGCACTTTAAAGTAAGCAACTTGAAACACACTTTATATTAGTAGTTACAATGAGCAGGTTGGTAGCTGCATGATTTTTCAAGCAATAGTCAGTAATATTAGCAATCTTAAACACCTCCTTAAAGCAGATTAGCACTTTTTTCCTTTTCTCGAGTGTTTAATGGAACTGTTATTTTATCGTAAGTGGGCGTTTGGGATTGCTTATCTAAGTTCCTGCTTATTGCATTTCGTCTTTTTTTAGTGTAAGTGTATGCATATTATGTAGGAGGTGTTTGAGATTGCTTATTTGTGCACTACATTTGCATGATTATCTTGAACCATATTAGTTAGGGTCGGATACTTTGCAACCCTCAAAGGCATACTTTTAAGTAATATTTATCATGGTCAACCATATCAGGTAATGACCCATTTTAACCCGATAATATGAGCTATGTCTAATTTTAACCCATTTTGTGTGTGTTTATTGGTGAGAAGTGAGAAAATTTAAATATTGTAACAAGTGAGGCATTTGGATTTCATAATTAATCGTTTCCAGTAAAATCTTCTCTGCTACTTAATCTCTAAATATGAAATATTCGTTGCCTTCTTCGATTTATGGCCATCCACTTTATATTAATATCAAGTATCGTTAAAGAAAACTATCAAGTGGTCACCTATTTTATGAACTTGAAATAAGGTAAGCCCTCATAATTTCATCTTCTATTTTGCTATTTCAGTCGAATAGGACATGTATGGTGTACACTTAAAAACTGAAATGAAAAATGGTTCATTATTTACATCTCCGTTCTTCTCCATATAACTTCTTTTGCTTTTGTCTTCACTAAACCAACAGATCATTGATTGTTAAAATCAGAAAATGATTTTTAAGGCAATGTTAGATATATCGCTTTATTTTCATATTTTGGGTAATACATTTAGCTAATTAAGACAATGATTAGTAAAAAATTAATTTAGGCAGATGAAGATTGTGCCTAAAAGATGAAAATAGTCAAATTTGTGGACATGGAAGTGATGGAACCATGGTAACTAGACATGTTCATGAGTTTAATAACATGCCCAAGAGATAAGAGCCTTTTTTTCTTTTGAATTGTTTATATTCGTTTAGTGAGATGTCTTTTATGTAACAAAATGGTTTTAGTATCGATTGATCTACATATGGTTTCTATATTCGAAAGTATTATACATATCACATGATTTACATACCTTTTTTAATGCATCATTGAGGGCCAATACAGTAGGGAAAAAGAAGAGCATGCAACTGTTGATATTACCTATTTTAGAGCGCCATTAAACTTTTGATTCGCTGTAGGTTGAGATTAACACCATATTTGTTTGTTGAACAACACTTGATTGATAATTCGTGATCTTAGGATATGCAATAACCAATATTAGTCTACCGAAACAAGTTTCTTCTCTCGAAAGGCAGTCTACTGATAATTTTTCAAATCTTCCTCTGATATGCTTTTGATTTGAATTTAGTATACTATATCTTGAGTATTTTTTTTTTAATCATTTTACCCATTGTTCATATATATTATCCATGCATATTTTGCAGATATTGATAGTTACACATGCATGAAGAAGATTATGTTATCCATATATTGAATCACATGGATGAAGAATATCTGGCAAATCTTTCAATTTAAAATAAAGATAGGTTTTGATCGGGTATAGATAACGCATTAGTTTTTCTTTATTTGTTTTTTACTTCCATGATGTTTGCATGTAAAAACCTATTTACCTATGCTTTAAAGGATTAATAGAGCTAAATACTTACTATAAATAAAGACATAACTTTTGTTTAGCTTTACAAAAGCTGGGTATTCACACACGGACAACTATATGTGGTTTTTTAAAGGGTTTCTATGAACTATTGGGTGTACACCGAATGGACATTGACTATTATATTGATTAGTCTCATAGGCGCCATTTCTATCAAGACCATTAAATGTGTAGACGACAACACACCTAACGCCTATTATTTTAAATGTTACAAACTCAATTGATTGTTGAATAATTCATGTTTTATACCATTATTTCTTTTTATATTAATGAAACATGTTGATAGGAATGGAATGGGCGGGTTTGCAAGGGCGTCATCCCCATCCCCAAACCCGACATAAAATCATCCCAAACCCGCCCTAATCCCTATCGGGATCTTATTAGGCGCCCCATCGGGCGAGATGCTCCCCCAAACCCGCCCCATTCCCCACTGGGGTCTTATCGAGTTTTCTTTTTTGAGCGCGATCCTCCATCATACTCATGCCTTTCCCCGTTTATTCTTATTTTTACGCTATTAACAATATGATTTTATGGAATAACTTAAAGAATCGAGAAACTATTAATAATATATTAGGCATTGGAATAAATCACAACTTTTTTAGAATATTATGACACAAAACAAGATTTTATGATCACACTTTGAAATATTACAAAGATAAAAATTAACAAAAATTAAAGAATTATATTTACTACATAAATACTAGCACAATATTTAAGGTATATAGATATATGTATATGTTTCGGGGCGGGGCGGGCGGAGATAGTGTGCCCTGCCCCCGCCCCAAACCAGATAAGAATCCTCATAAGCCTAAAACCCGCCTCAAACCCGATAAGATGCGCCCGCCCCAATAAGTTCGGGTTCGGGTTTCCCGTCGTGTTCGGGTTTTTATCATCCTACACGTTGACATTCGTTGTTTTCTTATTATTTCATTTTCATAATTTTAAAACTCCGCTAATCCGCGGGTCAAGTAATGAAATAAAGTAATGAAATAATAAACTAATGAAATGAATATTCCATTACAAATCATTCTAGTTGATAAGTTGAAGAGAGAATCATTTTCACATCACACGGCTTGTACAACAATAGTCGGTTATCCCCAAATTTAACCGTAACCCTAGTTCTGAACGTAGTCTTATTCATTTTTAGATTAATTATTCATCACAATGGATGGTGCAGCAAAGAAGAAAGCAATATATCGTGCGAAATTAAAAGCTCAAAAACTAGATAAACGTATCGATTCACCTCTCGTTAGGTATGCCTTTTTATTATTATATATATATATATATATATATATATATATATATATATATATATATATATATATATATATATATATATATATATCTTATAATGTGTAACTCATTGTTATGATTATACTTAGATTTAGGTTTACGCCTGGTGTCTCGTAATTAGACTATAAGGGTGTTTGTGTACAAGATTATTTATGGGCTTACGAGCTTATTTGTTTCCGTCTTATGTTTCATTAGCCCCATTTTTTTTACTTATTATGGCTTATATAAGTTTATTACTGTCATAACAAACTTATATAAGTCCAAGTTTCAAAATAAGCCAAATAAAAGTTGTGCTTATGAAATACAAGCTAAAAACAGATAAGCTCATAAGCCCATAAGCAAGCTTAAATCCCCCCATGTCAAAGTTAGAATCGTTGACATGTAATAGAATATTTTGTTGAGAATATATTTGAATTGTGTGTCGACTAGGTGATATTGAAGGAGTTAGTGAATTAATATTAAAATTAATGATGCCTAATACACGCTTATACTGTTTTTAGAGTGTGCCAAATAGTTTGAATTTTGAGGGATTACAGTCGCAGTATTTTATCACTAGGCCAACCCTGAGTTGTTAATTTTGGTATAATTTCAAGCTTGTATGACCGTTTTAAGAGGGCAGTGTCTGAAAAGATGACATAACATGTACACACAACGATCCTTGATAAAACGCTCAACAACAAAGATCTACTTACCGTTCATTTGATGATACCGGATACATTAGAACCTTAAATTCGCTTCTGTAAAACAGGAGTAGAAGCTCATGTACTACTTTTAAACAAAGTAGCGTAGGATATATGGTTTTGATTTCTCTAGTGTTCAAGGTCTACCGGATCCTTTTTGATGTATTCACTTCTATTTTTAAGTTAATCTAGGTTTCTGGTCAACAATCAGAATATCAGATGACTATAATCTCCTATGTTCAAATGGCTGAACAATGACAGTGTCTGTTTTGCATGAGTTATAGCTTTGATTGCATTCCCTAGTCATAACGCTACTTGCATTTTACTTTTGTTGACGATGTTATATGCAATCTAAGCTCAAAAGTGTTCATGCATATCCGATGACTTCCATTGTTCCTCTAACGCTTGATTGTTTTTCTAATTTTATTGTTTCTTTATTAAGTTTGATTGTTTTCTATGGTTTTAGGTACAATGAATCTGACCAGCCCGTTTGTAAAGTCTGCGATCTTGTTCTAAAATCTGAATCTGCTTGGAGTGCACACCAAATATCTGCAAAGCATCGCGAGGTAATACTATTTATCTCTATGAGGATTATCAATGATCATCAGTCATCGCATAGGCATATAAATATTCATCAAATACTAAAATGGTGACCAGGCTGACCATTGTTGAATTGACATTGGTTCTCTTTTAATAGATAGTGCGTAGTTGCAACAGTTATGAATGTGGAACGTGTTTTTAGTGTCTACTTTGACCATGCGATTAAGCCTATTAAGAGTTTTGTTATCTCTTGATATCTCTCTCTGTCCCTACAAATACATGTGTGTGTATATATGTATATGTATGTATGTTGATGCATGCATTCATGTGCCTATGTGTGGGCATGTTTTATTATACATGCAGTGATATAAAGATAAAGTATATCATTTTAGTAATCGATAATGATAAACCTTGTTTTGAGCTGTACAGTATGTATTTCAATATCCTTGCACCTTTAGTTTACTCCCTTACAAGTCATGATGAGAGGAATAGGACACATTCAAATTGTGTTGTTGTGCATACAAGCAAAAACGTTTGCTTGTTTTCTCAGTTTGTTGTTTCCACTTCAGTTTTTAACATGATTGCTGATTTTTGCAGGCAATTCAAACTTTAAAAGCAAATGCTGCTGCAGCTAGTAAGGTAAACAATGTGAAGCCCGGGGCATCTACAGAATTTAAGAAGCCTAAACCCGAGCTTCCTGCTGAGTCTAAAAGTCAAATGGGACCACCTCAAGCTCGTCCCCACTCCGGGCTTCCTTCTAATTTCTTTGATAAGCCGGACACGAAAAGGCAACAAAATGGTACGAGCTCATTGCATTCTGAATGTTTAAGTGTATTAGTACTATGTGGGTAGAGTGTTACGAACTTTATTATAGTGTTAGGCCATCTCTTTAACATATCAAGGATAGATTTCTGTGAATATGCAATCTGTTAGTCAAGGTAAGTTAGCACATAGAATCCTGGATACACATATTCTAAATTAGTCTGTCACAGTATAAGGAACCCTTTTTATAACTCACCTCACTTGAGTACGAAGCAAGAATGGATATATTTCTTTTTACACCAAAATGATTTCTTCCTTCTGTGCAACTAGCCATGTAATGCACATTAGTATTTGAGTGGATACGTAGGTGTTTTAATCTTGTAAAGGACAAGCCATATAATATATTAAACTTAGAGTCATGCTTGGCCCATCTAGGCACTTCATGTTCAATGGGAAATTCCAAAATATTGCAATATTTGTTTATTGTTCTTCAATATAACAAAATGTTTCTGGTTAGTAAAGACTTAAAGAGTATATGCCATGGGAAGGTTACAATTTTGAAGATGCAGTACTCATTCATTAGCGAGCGCTTAGTATATGAAGATATTTATACTTCTTTTCACATACGTAAATATGAAATTCAGATTAACCAAGGCTCCGAAAGGGTCACTAATGAAATACCACATTTAGAAGTCCATTTACAGATGGCGGTTTTATTCATTAGCGTGGTTTTGGTCACTTCTCACCACTTCTTATTTTAATTTACTTATCACTGGATCCCTACTATATATATATATATATATATATATATATATATATATATATATATATATATATATATATATATATATATATATATATAAGGTTTAAAAGTACTAAGCGAGCCTCGAGATGTTTTCCTTCACCAAGAGGCGTAAGCCTCGAGGCTAACCGAGGCGTAAGGTCGAGGCTAATTAAAAAATATAGAAATTATATATCTAATATCTTATATTAAAAACAAAATACTTAGCATCAAATAAAGTTCATAATTAAGCATCAAATAAAGTTCATAATTAATCAAATAACATAATTTGCATCATCTCCCAAGTAATGATCTTCATGGTCCGAATCATCTTCTGACTCTCATCAATCAAATTTATTTCAACACGCTTCTCTTCCTAGTGCTCGACTTCCACTTGCCTCGCCACCTTCTCGCTTAGTTGTTTCGCCATCTTCTCACCACTTGCATTTCCACCGATCGCACATCTTCATTGTCTTCATTTGGATCGGCTATCCACTCATCATCCGACATCACATTTTCAACAACTAGGATCATCTTCTTCTTCGTAGTGGTCTTCCTCAAGAATTTCGCTTTAACTTCCTATTGTACATGACATAAACCAAATTATTCATCCTTTCTTGTTCAACCGATTCGCCTCAGGCGCACTTGATCGAACGTACTCCACCACGCTCACAAGTCGAAAGCGAACACGTGAGACCTAAAACCTTGATTGCAAATGCTTTGAGTTCCGGGTCTCATCTCCATATTCACCCCACCATGTAACTATATATACAAGATGTTTATAAAAATTAGAAAATAATCACAAATGATGTAAAGTATATATAAAAGTTACTAGTATATATAAAAAGTCAAGAATCGATCAAGAATGTAAAAATTTTACCCAGCGGACGTGTCTTATATGTCGCCAATGATCCCCTATATCCAAACAACTCTTTTTTCTTTGTAATCTATAAGTTGCTCAATTTTCAAGTAAACACTCGTATCCTCGACGAGTCTATCCATCACATCATACAAACCTCTCTTGATCTCGTGGATGCTCGAAACATCGTGACTCCATCGATATTGTGGATTTAAATAATAGTACCGCATGCAAATCACGATGCATTTGATTTTCCATTTTGATCAATGATGTCCCATATCTCTTTATATGAAGCCGATTGTCATCCAAGTTTTCGCAATTTTTCTTTGCACTTATCCATAGCTCCATATATAACCCCATTGCGGCTGTTTTTCACCATCAACCAAATTTAGAACCTCAATGTGGCATTGTGGTTTTCATAGATAAACCACACTACGCCAAAATGTCGCTCATCCATGATTATTTTCTTATTTCTTTACTATCGACTTTCTTTGACCAAGCACATGTCCTCCATTCATTTGAAACAAACATTTGTTGTAAAGCATCCTTCGATTCATAAACACTTTGTATGGTCAAAATGCCGTGGCGAATCTTGTAGCGGCAGGACGAAGAAGATCTTTCTTTAGATGTCATGAGCTAAACTCAACACCCATTGATGATTATAAATAAAGTTGTCGACTTTTTTGCTTTAAGCAAAGAATTCTTATGTCGTGGCAATTCCCAATTTTTCAAGCATCAAATCAATGCAACGAAGCGACACGGGTCCAATACAAGCTCTTTCTTTTCTCCATTAACAATTCACCACCGCTTAGTATGCACTGCGTTGTCCGTCACCACTGAACAACAATGTCTTCACCAATGTCTTCAATAACTTCATCCATCAACTCGAAAAGCTTTTGAGCATTTTTATACAATCGATGCATCAACGCTTTAAAAAACAAGACTATATTGATTGTTGACCAAAAGTTGATCAAACTTCTGTTTCTCATGTCGGACCACCATCCGATAAAAGAGAAACCCCGGTTGTCTTCCATGTTGCTTTAATATCATCCACCATCAAACTGGTTGTTTTAACTTCTTCTTTAAGGATCCAAGTCCTTAACTCATGCATCGTTGGGGCCTTCAATCCCCTTCCAAAGTTCCCAACTCAACGTAACATACTAGCAAATGATGGGCTACTAGCTACATGAAATGGAATTCCATTCTCATAAAAGAATCTGCCGATATCCAAGCAAACTTGGTTTCGGTGTTCTTTAGCACTCACCGGCTATGTAGTTATCTCGGTCGAAAATCACATATCGTTCAAGGAGCGATATTTGAAATATCGGTTATCGCGGTGAGATATCGGTGAGATATCGGTTTTTATATTATCTATAATATTAATTATATATTTATATATATATATTAAAATCATAACAAATTAAACAAAAAACCATAATATAAATACCCCTACCTTCCCACTATCTCATTTTCACTATCTTCACTCTCTCACTACAAAACACACACACATATTCCTCCTTTCTCTCTCTCTATATTTTCCTACCAACCCATTAGGGTTCCCACATTGCCTTCATTTCCTATGAATCCAACATTTACACCACCTATCCTAGATGATAGATCAAGGTCTCATGGTTCTATTTTCGTACACACGATTTTGAAACACCTTAACGCGCCCTAGATCGAGTTTTTAAGATTCTGAAAGTAAAAAAAAATGAAAGTCAACATATCGCCATATCGTTCATCTCGCCGATTTCAAAATATCGCCCAAATATCGCCGATATTATCGGATCCGATATTTTGGGGCGATATTTTGAACCGATATTTTTTTTAGGGGCGATATACGAGATCTCAATGATATATCGGCGATATATCGTCCGATTTAACTACATAGTTCACCGGTGTCACTTTTTCGGTTCCTTCTTCACCACCTTTTGAACTCCCCGCAAGCCGGTCTATCATTCGATCCATTGGTCCTCTAACACCCCTATCAGAATTGACACTTCCACCACTATAGTAAGCTCCACTTCCCACACTCTCTTCAAAGTTGCGTTGTTTAGAAAATTTCATGGCTTGAAAGGACTTCAAGTATTGTGTTATTTCATCCTTGACATCTGCGGGCACACTAGGACAAGGTGTGACATCTTTATGTGTACCCGCAAGATGATCTTTCATTCTCGTCACCCCTCCTTTAACTATTTTGCTACAAAAGTTGCATTTTAAATACTTGTATCCTTTTTTCCCCGCTTCTGACGGCAATTCCTCTTCTTTCCCATACTTCCATGCAGGATCTTTCCTTGCATTTTTGCTAGACATCTTAAAAAAAACTGCATTGAAAGCATATTCAACATAAAAAGCATATTCACAAAGCAGAATAATGGATACTTTTTCCTATTTTAAATAATGTTTAATGTTTAACTTTAGAATATATTATTTATCATCTTACTATATTTTTATCAGCGTAATTATAATCGAAATAAAATATGAAGTATAGCACTAATCATATACGAAAAAGAGAAACTCAGAAACATACCTTCAATGTAATGGATGGAGCGATGGACCGATCAGAAGAAGTGAAGAACCGAAGATGCTGGGTTTTGCAGAAGAACAGAAGAGGGCAGAATCTTGGAGAAGAAGAGAAGAACAGGATGGTGGCTCCAATATTTGGAGAAGAACAGAAGAAGAGGATGGTGGCTCCAATAATTAGGTTAATGGATGTATTGACTAATTTAGGTCATTTGACTCATTTATTATTTATTTATTCCCACCTACTTTTTTTAGGCCCACCAAAAGTAATTTATTCCCACCTACTTTCTTTTGGCCCGCCAAAAGTAATTTATTTCCCGCCTAATTCTTTCAGCCCGCCCAAAAAACAAAACCCCCGCCTCATATCCGCCTCACGCCTCTTCCGCCTCATACCCGCCTCATTCAACAGATGCGTACGTTCCAATATACCACCATGAGGCGCCGCCTCATATGCTTTTATGCCCGCCTTCGAGGCGCCGAGCCGCCACACTGCTTTTTTAAACCATGTGTATATATATATATATATATATATATATATATATATATATATATATATATATATATATATATATATATATATATATATATATATATATATATATATATATATATATATATATATATATATATATATATATATATATATATATATATATATATATATATATATATATATATATATATATATATATATATATATATATATATATATATAAGGAAGAAGGAATAAGATCCATTCTAGCCACACATTTCAAATAAGAATTTAGGATTTCTATCCACATTTTAAATAAAGGGAGATATATTATATATATATATATATATTTTGTAGATGCATCATAAATGATATATATATTGTGGTTTCTTAAAAGTGGATCATTCTTATTTTAATTTATCTTCTTATTTGATCCCAACTATATATATATATATATATATATATATATATATATATATATATATATATATATATATATATATATATATATATATATATATATATATATTTATATATATATATATACGGTTAGTAAAGACTTAAGAGTATATGCCAAGATATACTCTTAATATTTGTTCATCTTTTTCAATATAACAAAATGTTCTTTAATATATATATATATATATATATATATATATATATATATATATATGACTAAAATACGGTTGGTCCCTAAACTTGTCAATCCGCTTCTCGTTGGGACAAACGCCTTTTCATCGTCGGGGGTCCCTATTTCAAGTTTCTTACTCGTTACAGGTCCTTTGCCAAAGTCAATGTCTGATTTTTGTTTTGTAGTCGAGGGTATTTTAGTCCACACACATTTATACTTTGATAACACATTTATATTTTAGCCCTTCATCTTTCATCCTCGTCATCATCTCCCCAAATCATTCATCTTTCCAAATCATCATCTCCCCAACATCATCCTGGTCATCATCTCCCCAAATCATCATCTCCTTATGGCGATACGTACTTCCATAAACCAACTGGCCGAATCTGATTTTCCACCCGAATCTGATTAAGTTGCATGAGAGCATTGTAGTAGTCTGCATAGATGATATTGACATCAGGATTTTCCACCGAATCTGATTAAGTTTCGTTTGCAAGACTTCGTTGTGAAATTTGACAAACTCATTTAACTCGATGAGGCAACCAACAAGGGATCATACTCTTTATTCTCGTGAACCACTTATTGTCAAAAATATGGAAGAGCATCCAATTGGAAAGTATCCTGGAACAACTAGTGTTCGAGACCCCATCTCAATAAGTTCGTGTACTTACCAACATAAAATTGATCAAGCCAATGAAAATCCATACACTACATTTAAGACATAATTATACTAATTTCTTACATTGACTGTTGAAACGATTGTATCAGTAACAATAGGAACTAATGGTTTGATTTCATCGATGTGTTTTCCTGTGAATATCGCATAATTGTAATCGTTTCCTCCAATCTCTCCCACAAGGAATAAAGAACGTCCTATTAATTTTCGACAATCTGCCAACAAGATAACAAATCAATAAAGCTGGCCTCTTCTGTCAACTCCTGTACTACTTTTTTTAATTTGATTTTGTTTTAGAGGTTGCACTATTGTACCAATAAAATAGTTGCCTAAACGAATAAGCACGTACACTTATAGTTACCTAAAGTGTTTCTTGTAGCAGGTAATGCTTGTTTAAACCATGCCAATCGAACCTTAGAGATGTATCGGCTTTAAAGCACGGATCCTGTTGCTTCAAGAAATGATGAATTTAATGTTGTAGCACCCGACACTGCAAAATTCATTCCTTGTTCCAAAGCATCTCCAATTTTTGTTCCATTGTCATACATAACTGGTGGTATGAAAGGCAACCCAAGACTCTCCGCTATAGAAACCAAGAAAAGCCTAGTCATATACAAAGCATATGTACCCGAGGGTGTTTATAGTCTTGCGAAAACTATATATATAATCAGTTATAGTTAAACAAAAAAAAGGTCAAACCAAAGCAATTTGGATTGTACAAATGTTTAACGGTAAAAAAAGACATTATGATAGAGACTAGAGTTGAACCAATTTTGAAGCAATTTGAACATGTTTTATTTAAGGTTAGTTGGAGTTAACTTTTTACTACACATGTCACATATGCATCAGGTCATTAACTTGTTAAAATTATGAATTAACCTTAATATGAATTTTCGTGTGAATATTTATCAACCATGGTAGCTAGAAACAAAAAGTTACCTAGGAAATCAATGATGAGTCGACCATCAGAGCAACGGCCAGTTGGTTTATGGAAGTACGTATCGCCATAAGGAGATGATGATTTGGGGAGATGATGACCAGGATGATGTTGGGGAGATGATGATTTGGGGAGATGATGACGAGGATGAAAGATGAAGGGCTAAAATATAAATGTGTTATCAAAGTATAAATGTGTGGACTAAAATACCCTCTACTACAAAACAAAAATCAGACATTGACTTTGTCAAAGGACCTGTAACGAGTAAGAAACTTGAAATAGGGACCCCCGACGATGAAAAGGCCCAGGTTTGTCCCAACGAGAAGCGGATTGACAAGTTTAGGGACCATCCGTGTATTTTAGTCTATATATCATATTAAGGATAGTGAATATGAGGCTCTCTCACATCTAAGCTTACATGCGAAACCATAAAAAATTACATCGTTTTAACAAGAAAAACATCAAATCTTCTCCATTTGTATCATATCTTTCACTATATTAGTGTTTTCCATTGATTTCATCACAACATCACTTATGTTAGGTTCACGTTGATACATGCGTAATCTACATCATATTGTTAGGTGTTTTCAATTTTGGTTATAGATTCAACAATGGTTTGATTTAATTCACCATTAAAATGCATTCCACTATACATATATTAGTTCCACTACTAAAATTTTAAAAAGTAATAATCAAAATGACTTATTTTTAGTGATTTTTGATGATTTCGCATGTAAGCTTAGATGTGAGACAATTCCATATTCACTTTTCCCATATTATATATATATATATATATATGTATATGTATATGTATATATATATATATATATATATATACATATGTATATATATATATACATATGTATATATATATACATATGTATATATATATATATATATATATATATATATATATATATATATATATATATATATATATATATATATATATATATATATATATATATCGATGATAAGTAAATTAAAATAAGAAGTGGTGAGAAGTGATCAAAACCACGCATTTGAGATGCAACGACTTGAATTAGATGCATTTCTATTCATATAGATGCAACATCTTAAGTTTCGAAAGTTAATTTGATGTATATATGGTGCAAATTGATTTTCATGATTTTGGCATGTGCAGAGGAACAAAAAACAAGAGAAATCATGAAATGCATCTAATATACGTATATGCATCTGATTGAAAGCTAGAAAACACACTATGTTGCGCTATATTGCATCTAAGATTATAGGGATGCATCTAATTTAGGTTGGTGCATCTCGGATTTGCGGTTATAGTTCTTCTTATTCCTTCTTATTTTAAGTAATCTTCTTATTTGATCCTAACTCTATATATATATATAAATTTTTTTTTCTAAAAGTGGATTTTTTTCCGAAAAAGAATTATGAAAAAATACGTTTGCACATTAAATCGTTTTTTTGTACATCCAAAATTGGTTTTCGCACCCAACTTCTTTTGACTTTTTTCATCAAAATAACATTGCGCATCTAACTAAAACAAATTGAAAATTTTGTGCATCAAATTTTTTTGCGCATCAAAATTCGTTTTTTGTGCATTAAAAAAAACGTATCAAAACTCAAAATTATAAAAAGTGTTTTCACAAAAGTTTTATGCACCAACATACCCGATCTTGTGGAATTTTTTTGGAATTTTTGGAGAATTTCTTTAAAAATAAATCTTTTATTCTTTTACGGATATTTGTCTTTTATTTTAACTTTACCATATATATATATATATATATATATATATATATATATATATATATATATATATATATATATATATATATTATATATTATATATATTGATAAGCGTGTGCATCAAGATATATATTGACAACTATTCTGTTAGTTGCATATGGCATTTCAATCGGGGATTCTATTCCTTATTGTCACCATAGACATGAAGTATTAACACCGTGTCTGTGTGTTGTTTCTTAACTAGAAACTACTAAAGCAAAGTTGGTGGGCAATGATAAAACGAAAACGCTGTTGGGTTCTGCCCAAGCTCAAGTTACACATATGACTGATGGGGAGAACAAAAGAGTAGTAGTCTCTAGTGCCAAAGTTGCTGAGGCAGTAGTTGATGACACTCGGGCTTCTCAGTCGCAATCAATCCCTGAAAACTTCTTTGATGATAAAGATTCTGATCAACGTGCACGTGGAATCACTCCTGTTAAGCTAAATATCAAGTAAGTCCTCACATACGCTCATCTGCATTGGTCTTATGATATCTGGTTTTCCGATAATTTATTTTCGACACAAGTCATTGGCTTATTACAATAACGGACCATTTTCTGATTTCTATAGAAGCATATGTTCGGCATCTATGTATGTTTTCTCGTATGTTAGATTATATATGTACACTTTAGAAGTTGATATTCATGTATTGGTCTTATGTTTATCTGGTATCACTATTTATGTGAAGTAGTAGAACATTATGCCTTCAATTAAAAGATTAAAAAGACTCGTCTTGGGTACTGCATATTCTGTAACTTTATTTTTAGAAAGGGCACTGATATAGTGATATTGATTGATATGATAATGTTGAATACATTTACACGACAAAAACCGAACCGACCCAAGAACCGATTTTGTGAAAAACATGAACCGAAACCGAACCGAATATGGTCGGTTCTGTTTAGGTGTGTTTTTGTCGGTTTTGGGTCGAACCGAACTGAACCGACCCGAAACCGAAAATAGGAAAAACATGAAACCGAGACCGAACCGAAGGGCTGTCGGTCGGCTTGGTTTTTGTCGGTTCGGTCGGTTTTGTCGGTCCGGTTCGGTTTTGGGTCGTCCATGCTCAGCCCTACATATGATGCGTATCAATAAATAATATTCTCTTTTAGAGTAGAGAGTTACGTTTAGGTGCTTGTTGATCTTGATAGTGCATACAAATATGGTGCCTAGCAAAGTGATGTCGTAGTTACATGAGGAAAAATTGGTTCAATGCTGAATGTGATTTATAAAATAACCAGAAGTAACAAGACAAGACATGATATTACCTGCAATGTTAGAACAAGGATCCACCTTAGAGTCCTGATCTTTTTCCTCTTGAATTATAAAAGACATCTTTTGGTGATGTCCTGTTGATATATGAGGTTACCAGAGTAGTGATGTGTTAATGTGAAGCTGGTTGTTTGGAGAAACACCTTGGAATTTATGAATACTTACAATTAAAGAGTAAGTACTTAGCAGAAATGCTGAAGGTTTTGTTGAATGTATTGGCATATAATGATGGATGGAATAATGAATGAGTATATATAGGACTTTTGGAGAAGTTGGGAGTGAATCATTCTCGAAGTATCATGTTTTGCAGTTTTATATTGTTTATTGTCAGCCTATTTATACTAGCTCATGTTCACATGCTGCTTCTTGTTGCATGATGCATGTCAGCCTTTTTTTTTTTTTTTTTTTTTTTTTTTTTTTTTTCATTTACTATATGGGAAGAAAGATAAAAGATGGTTTTTTGAAAAGGGTGAGATGCTGTTAATCTAGTTGGAAGAAATAAAGGATATCATGAAACATAATAAAATCTTAGAGCCACACATATAATCAAACTAAAAAGTTAATTCCCTATACTTCCTACCATCTATTCTGAATAGGCTTTACTTGCACACACATAATAGTAATGCTGCGTCTCCAAGCATGGTATGGGTTTGAATATTAGTGTTGTGTATTGGCAAAGGATACACTCTGTAGCTTGAGACGTTTCTGAAAACCTATCATAACAACTATTGTTTTCAAGGTAAAAATGAACATGAATTAGATCCAATTATAATAGATCTCTTATAGACTAGTTTATTAATTTGAGAACCTTTTGTTCAATTTCATGAAGTGACTATAATCTAATATTTATGAATATTCCGAGTTTCCGACAGAGATGAGTACAAGGAGTTTGAGAAGTTGATCCAAGAAGACTTGAAGGAGGTAGACAATCGGCTGGAAGAAGAAGAGGTTTGGATTCATATTATCATAAGTAATTTTACATGTTCAGTTGTTTCACTTTGCACTTCTGCTCCTACTAAACGTAGGGTCAAAAGGAGCCTTTCAACGCATTAACTTTCTACTCTAGAGGTGGCGAGTCGACCCCTTTTATAATGACATGGGTCGATGTTATGATGCCACATCGGCCAAGTATGAGATTGGTTGGTGGTTTATAAGTCTAAGTGTCCCCTCCTCTTGCAAGCTAGCTTTCTGAGTGAGTTCTACACTTGGACTTATGAATCCATATGAGCCTAGTATGAGCCTAGTATGGGATAGGTTCGTATTAGACTATTAGTCGATTTTGAGTAATGTTTTTATCTGAAATGCCAAACTGGTCAAATGGGTTAAAAGTAATCTAAACGTTTATTTCCTTGCCAACAATGTGATAAAACATGTTTAATGATTTAGTTGTAATCATATTTAGCAATTAGCACTATATTGGTTATAACTTTTCAATAAAATGAGCAACAAGTGTTACAGGCCACCCTGACCTGACCCTTGAGCCGTCACACAACCCGCCTATTTTGCCACCTCTACTTTTCTAAAATGTTTCTGCAACCCAAAGTGTTATATGGAGATCTATCCTAACGTGCCGGACTGCCAGTAGCACCAAGATCTTCTAACATTTGTTTTTTTGTAATAATTAATGTAGTATGATGCAGCTGAGATGATTGAAGAGGCGGAAACAGTGGAGCAAAAGTAAGTAGTTGTTAGGACTTAGGATTGGTTGAAGGAAACTGTCATAGATGAATAGTGCCTGACATGCAACTTATTGCAGATCTTGCAGGGAGAGAGTGGAACTGTTCAAACGGAAAAAGTTGGAACTTAAGGCCGCCAGGTCTGGCAAGCGCAATAAAGTTTCTCAAGTGGTGGAGAAAGAAAGTAGCAGTGACGAGTCTTCCAGTGACGAGGATAGTGACGATGCTGTTGACTGGAGAGCTAAGCATTTATAGACACAATTCACTTGCTGGTAAATTCTCTCTCCACTATGTTTCCTGTTGGTGTGTTTGATAATTGACTGGATCTAGAGGTTTTAAAATTAGGAGATCAGTTAACGTGCTAAAACTTGGAATTTTTTAGAATGAGATGGGTTACCCATAAATTCTTTTAGGGCGTGTTTGGTTGGAGCAAATTCATGGAATTTGAAATAAAAATTTCTCCAATTAGTGTGTTTGGTTCATTAGAAAGGAGGAATTTTAAATGGCAACACAAATTAAATTTCCTTAAAATGAAGAATTTAGAATGCCTCCAAAAAGTAAGAATTTTTAATTTACTTGGAAATTTTTTTTATAAACTTTTTTTGCTATTGTTTTTTATAAACTTTTAAATAGAATATTTATGAATATTTTTTTAATATTTTTTTATAATTTATTATAAACTTTTTCTATAAATTTTTTATAATCTTTTTTATAAACGTTTTTGTTATAAATTTTTTATAAACTCTTTTATATAAATTTTTTATAAACTTTTTATATAAATTTTTTATAAACTTTTTTTTTTATAATTTTTTTATAAACTTTTTTTATAATTTTTTTATAAACTTTTTTTTATAATTTTTTTATAAACTTTTATAAAAAAAATTTATAAATTTTTATAATTTTTTTATAATTTTTTTTATACAATTTTTATAAACTTTTTTCACAAACTTTTTTATAAACTTTTTTTATAAATTTTTTATAAACTTTTTTTATAACTTTTTTTTATAAACTTTTTTTACAACTTTTAAATAGAATATTTATGAAATTTATATTAAAAAAATAAAAATATTTTTAAATTTCTGTCAACCAAACATGCGAAGGTATTTAAAATTCCGAAATTTTAATTTCTCAACAATTTAAATTTCCTAGAATTTAAAATTCCGGAATTTCAAACTCCCCAACCAAACGCCCCCTTAGTCCTTTTAAAATTACTAGAAATAAGTGACTTGTTCAATATGATCATAAATATTACGATAATAAATCAAAATTCTGAACAAAGGGTACTATGATGCATGCATTATAAATATACCTTTGATGACTTTCAACCTGCATAACCAAAATCAACCCGACTCATAACTAAGTTTGTCTAGATTACCACCTCTATGTGGAATTATTGTATTATAGATGCGCATCTAACCTGTTTTCAATCTTTTGGCAGATTAAAGTTTTGACTAAACCCTTAAGGAGTGAGATATTGGTACCTCATGTTGTAAATGTTCATATAAAAGATCAAGCTTTAAACTTGTCAAGCTAGTATTCTGGGTCGTCAATTGGTCTTGAAGATGATTGCTTGGAAGTCGTTAATTCTGATCACATTGTTTTGAAGAATACACGTACGATATTCCCATTACATGATGTGAAAGTTGCACTTTCTTACTTGTCAAGCATGTACTCCATGTAAAATATTCTCACTTCCTTGACAAGGTCAACCAATGTGTTATGTTAGGAGTTTATAACACCCATGAGACTGAGAGCTTGCAATATGGTTTGTGTCTAGGTTTTTTCATGAAACGTCAGACAGTTCGTATTATTAGGGTAGACTTGAAGTTTATTTGTCATTGCAAAATCGGGACCGAACTTAGCTGTTTGGTGGAATTTTTATATATCTGAGAAATAGTTCAATGAATTTGTAAAGCTTGTCAACACTCACCAAACATTTAATATTCTTTAGAAATTAGTATATATATGCAATTCCCCCTAGAAATTATGTGGGGATTAGTAAGGTCTAACAGTTAATTGGCTAGTGAATCTGAATGTTGTTGACCTTGAATGCAATTATCTTAGCAGGGCCGGTATGCGGTGAAAAGGTTGCAAGGGCCAACCCATATCTAACCTGCCAAAAGATGAAAATGAAATTACAATGACCCTTGCGACCTTGATGACACCACCTGACACCGAGGGGACTGATAACTCAAAGAACTGTGAATTGCTACCAAAGATCTCAATCGATCTGATTCATTTACATTGACCCAATAGATCCAAATGTTGATCCATTGATTCAAGAAGCAATACAATAGATACACATTTACACAAATTAACATGTAGCTGAATCAACGATCAACCTGGGCCGAACCCGATAAATCAATATTGTATAGTGTTACTGTGATATTTGTATACCATCGTTATTGTCGTCCACACCGTTGTATGTGAATAAGTTACAGTAGAACCCCCTCCCCACCCCTGCCCATCTACTAGCATGAACTCTTTAAATCAATAAATGAAACTATAATTGGGGTAATGACAAAAATCCACACATTAGATGATGGGATTGGGGACAATATGCCTATGACTCGTATAGTGTCTGCCATAGATGATAAGGATGATGACCCGAGTTTTTGACTGTTTGGGCTGAGAGTAGCATGCGTTTGATGCTCTATTGTAGATAGGGTAATTGTGGACCAAAAATACTTCTAATCACGCCTTTTGGTCCACAATTACATTGCTGTCCTGCATGATTTAGAGTACAGAGAAACTGAGTTTAGTAATCACTAATTTTTTTGGCATATTAGTTTTCAGATGGTCGATAGATAAGTTCTTTTTAAGGATGTCCGACATCAGTCAAATGGTTAGTAGCTGTTACTAGTCATGTACTCACGTTCATCACTTTTGTAAGAGCTACCCAAGACCCAAAAGTTTCGAAGGCTGTCCTTTATGTGTGACTGAGGATTCAAATTAACATACCATCTAATTCTGATAGAAAATCTGTGGTTTTTATGACTATTATTCTTTCCATATCACATAATACTCTAAATAGGGCCTAACAGTTAGACGTGGTTATCTAAAGCTTTGTATGGTTCCATATGTTTTCTGTTATCCTATATTCCATTGTTATATGGTACGTCTTCTACAAGTGGTGATGACTCAATACGTATTTCATGTGTTTACCTAATATTAATCAGTATTTCACATGACATCTAGTAATTGTTCGAGTCAGACATCAGTATCGATATGTGTCTAACTAAGAAGTGGTGCACTAGGGAGGACCGTTTGGTCCACAATTACTTTACTACTCCGCTCTCCTCTGCATGATTAAGAATTTAGCTGATAGCATCAAAAATCAACTATATAGAGATAAATCGAGGAGCATTTTAATTTCCTAAGCTTTTTGGTTTCTTAGTTTTCAGATGGTCGATAGATAAGTTGCTTATTAAAGATGTTGGGCGTCAGTAAAATAGTTAAGTAGTTGTTATTAGTCATGTTCATCACTTTTTTAATAGCTTTCCAAGACTCAAAAGTGTCAATGGTTGTACATTACGGGTAACTGAAGATTCAAATCAACATAATATCTTATTTTGCCAGAAGAAGTTAGATTGTATATTTCTGACTGAATTACATAGTCTTGCAAATAGGGCCTAACAGTTTTATATCGTTATCTAAAGTTTTGTGTGATTCCAGATGATATCTATCAGGCTTTTCTCGACATACTTCAATTATTGATTGTTATTTGCCTATCTGGTACGTTTTCTACAAGTAGTGATGTTTCAAATCACATACCCGGAGTGTGGCACATACCGAGTACTAAATTAGTATTCACATGACATCTGGTTTGAGTCACACATCATTATTGGTTATGTGACTTTGTAGTAATTGTTTACCGGGGTGAATTAACCCTTTTACCCAAAAAAAAAAGACTTTGTAGTAATTGTTTTCAGGTCTGCTACATTTTATCGACATTATTAGTTTTCTATTTGTTCGAAAGACATGAAATCTGTTTAATCTAAAATGTGATAATCATAGATTCATAGGTAGTGGACATGACTCCAGGTCAATTTGGGATTCATTTTTATTAAAGATAATTCTCAAAAGGGGACAAAAAGTAGCTAGTAGTTCACCATCTACTACACAGTTAACACTTTTTTTCAAAATGGTCATGTGCGACCGTGCTACTATGCTACTTCTAATGTGCTACCCCTTTATTTTTTTGACATGTGTCCAGACAATGCCCCAACAACAAGTACATTTTCAATCATATGCAAGTACAATTGTTTGACACGTGATGGTTGACTTTAAAGACTTTAAACACAAATGTGCTTCCGACGGTTGTGCGACTGTGCTACCCGCGGCTACTTTTTATTGGGAAGTAACAAAATCTAATAAAGTGGGAATAAAATCTAATAAAGTAGGAATAAAATCTAATATAAGCTTTTACTATCTGCTTTATTGGGAATTAGTATAAACACACACTAAGTCAAAAATCTCGTAACACACTAAGTCAAACACACTGTACCACTCCGAAATCAATCGTTTCGTTCTTTCCCAAAATTATATGTAGTTAGTGGATCTGTGTTTTTTCCGTGTGCAATGGCTCCAAGACTTCAAGAAAGTTGTATTTTGATTTTTGACTAGGGTTTGTTGCTATCTTTAACAGTGATTTTTGATTAGGGTTTGTTGCTATCTTTAACAATGAAGTTTGATTAGGGTTTGTTGCTATACTTAACAATGATTTTTGTCTAGCGTTTGTTGCTGCCATCAACAGTGACTTTTGATTAGGGTTTGTTGCTATCTTTAACATTAATTTCTGATCAGAGTTCATATGAAGTCATATTTTGGATTTGGATTTTCATGATAATGTTGTTGATGTTGTTACAGTGTCTTGGTCTAATATGATTAGGG
The DNA here is from genome assembly GCA_022545495.1 of Chrysanthemum lavandulifolium. NCBI lineage: Eukaryota > Viridiplantae > Streptophyta > Magnoliopsida > Asterales > Asteraceae > Chrysanthemum > Chrysanthemum lavandulifolium. The sequence goes on from CM040246.1 coordinate 177,995,694, forward strand.
TTCATATGAATTCATATTTTGGATTTGGATTTTCATGATAATGTTGTTAATGTTGTTAAACTTGAAGAAATCAGACTTTTTGTTTTCATTGATGAACTATTAGTTTCGTGTTTGAGTAACGCTGGTTATTGACATTCAATGTCACTCCTGCGGGCACTTGTGTCTTGTTATGTTGTTATGTGCTAATTGTAATGTTATGTTCATGTTCCACCAACAATTGGAAGTGGAATGATGTTATTGTTAAAAAATTTAGTGATTTACATATAAGGTTGCTTAGCGGATATTGCTCAAATATTGCTCGATAAACTTTCCTGCATGTTTGTATGAAGTCATATTTTGTTCATATGAAATCATATTTTGGTTTGTTGCAAACTCTTAATTTATTTATTCTTTGTTTGTTAATTTAGGTTTTTAGCGCCAAGGTATCAATCATAAGCATGCTACATACTTACAAACATACGAAACAAGTTGTTAGAAAGGGGGAAGGACTATTACAATATGTTTAGAACTAGTGTTTTTGGTCCATGGTTAGATATTAGGACTGAAGAGCATGACATCCATGTTTTGAATTTCATGATTCAACATCAAAGAAACGTGGATAACCGTAGTATTCAAACCCCGTTCTATTTTGATATTGGCGAACACACGATAGAGTTGGGTAGGAAGGAGTTTTGTCTAATTACAGGTTTTAGATTTGGCACAACATGTTTAGACCATTTGAGTGGTGTGGAAATCTAGTTTTTGAAACCGTATATTCCGAGGAAAAAAGCATTTAAAGGGGCATGACCTTTTATTGCTACTTAATAGTCATGATTTTAAACACATATTGGCTGAGGATGCTGTTCGCGTTTGTTTGCTTCTAGCACTAGATTATGTTTTTATGGGTTAGGAGGTTAGACATGTCATTGTAGATGAGATTGTCACTTTAGTTGATGATTTTTATGCATGGGATGCTTTTCCTTGGGGCGAACATATGTGGGGTGAGTTTCACGACAGGTTTTATAATGTGGTTTCTAAAAAAAGAAAGGAGTATATGAAAGGGTTTGCAGAAAAGGTGTCGAAATTCCAAGAAATACATTCGTTATTGATAACATCAAATAGTCCTGACTTTTTAGTGTCAATTTTCCCCGATTATGCTCATATTTTATGTCATTTATATGGATTTACGCTTGTATTCCTTTATATTTCACTTTCAGGTAAATTATGAGCATTGGAGCTTAGAGACTCGGATTTGGAGATTATCCTAACGGTTTATGATAGTATGGTACTTATGAAGAAGCTACGGCGTAGCTTATTCTCTCACATTACGCCGCAGCTAGTGTTTTATATCGGATTGCCTACTCAACTGCAATTACGGCGTAACTCCTAACTAAGGTTACGCCGTAATCATCTAGGTCATGAAGTATTTCGCGCCTCCATCAACTACGCCGTAATTATTCAACTAGCATTACGCCATAGTCTACTTAACGAGAGTTCTGTTTAGAAGTTAATTAAGTTACGGCGTAACCCACATCCACTATACGGCGGAGCTGCTAACTACGGCGTAACCTTTCCCTGTTGTTACGCTGTAGTCTATTTAACGAGAGTTACATTTGGAGGATAATTAAGTTAAGGCGTAACTCTCAAATCAAGTTACGCCGTAACTATGATTGTGCCTATAAATACAAGCCCTAAATTCTGCATTCACATCATTCACTCACAACTCAAAGGCAAAGAACGTGAAAAGGGTTCCAAAGGCCGATCATACGGAGCATACAGAGCCATCTCCAAAGGAGGAATCACACCATATCCATAAGCATTAGCGATCATATCTATCTTTTACTATTAATTCATGTATTTCATTATGTTAAACATTGAATTTATTGTTTCTTTTAATATGATCGGCTAAGCACCTTTGGTGCTAGCCTAGTTATGATTCCTTGAATGTATTGTTTGTGTTTACATGCTTCCATATAATCTAGTGTATGCATGCATAGTTCCATGGTAGTTACCTTAGCTTTGGTAGTTTTGAAATGCGGTCGTATCTAGTTGCTTAGGAGAATTGACAAACTGACCCTAAGTAGGTAGGTAGAGTTTGGAAGGGTAAGAATTGACCAACTTACGACCCTTCCTCTCTTGTGCGAACTGACCAAATGATTACCGGTCGTACGGATGAACTTAAGAAGTTATGGATGAGTGTCTAAGATGCTAGCACCGGCACTCATTATTTTGAATTTTTCATGTAGGGTACTTAATGACTTGGCTTAGGTGACTTAAGACCCTCGCCTCCCCAAGGGGTAGACCTTTGACGTCGGATAGGAGCCTTTGTTGATAGGTTAGGACGAATTGAGCAAATGCTGTCCTAGCGACTTAAACCCCCACTTGAATCAATTGGAAGTAATAAAACATAGACATTACATGATAGGATGATTAATTAGATTAGCACACTTTCTCTCCATTGATCACAACCTCTATTACTTTGCGCATTTTATTTCATTTCTTAGTTTAATTAATCATTTCTACTAGTTAAAACAAGTGACACTTAGACTTAATAGGATCCTTATCTACAAAGCTCTTGGGAACGACCTCGGCTTTACCACCATGTATACTATGCACGACCGGGTTCACTGCTCGTTAGTGCATTAGGTAGACCTTAGGTAGACGAGAAAATATAAATATTAAATTCTGGTCGGAAATCCTGGATCAAAATTTTAGCGCCGCTGCCGGGGAGCTATATTAGGATTTATTTTTGTTTTCGTTTATTTAATTTTTTTTCTCACGATATTCTTTAAGTTTTAGGTACCATGGCATTTGTGGACATTGATAACCTCACTCTCGAGGAGTATCTGGCTATGACTAGGGATGACAAGGGTCGGGGCTCGTTAGGCCGACTATTGGAGCTGAGTTCCGTTTTGAAATCAAGGACCACCTTCTGATTGAGCTACGTGCTAACCCTTTTTCCGGAAATAGAGACGAAGATGCTTACGAGCATGTTGAGAATGTTTTATACATCGCAAGCCTTTTCAACATCCCAAGTGTTTCTCATGATGCGGTTATGCTTCGGGTTTTCCCTATGACACTTACGAGGTTGGCTAGACGATGGGTTGATAGACTTTACGGTGGAACCATTGACACGTGGAATCTTCTGAAAAGGGCTTTCATTCAAAGATTTTTCCCTCCTTAAAAAATGGCAAAGCAATTAGAAGAAATCCACAATTTTAGACAAGAAGATGGCGAAACATTATACCAAGCTTGGGATCGGTATAATGACCTCTTATAAAAATGCCCCACTCATGACCTCAATAATCAACAGAAGGTCAGTATTTTCTACAAGGATATTGGGGTTTCTTGTAACATATTGGATTTCACAAACACACTAGATCATAACCACAAGTAGGCGTATACAAGAGGTTTTTAGAGAGAGAAAGAGTTAAAGGTTTGGGAACTTAGTGAGAGAAAATGAACATATTATTATGAGCTCCAACTCTCTACCTTGGAAGGTAGAGAGTATTTATAGTCTTTACACAAAACGCCACCTAACGGGCTGTGGATCAGGCATACAGTGGGTAAAGACCCGTCCGTCCTCCACGGTGTTACTTAACTAAATACTACTAAACATTAACTAATCTATGACTACGAGCTTTCTAATGATTACATATACTTGAGGTGACCGACTCTTTAATAACTGGATTTACTAAATCCTAACAATCTCTCCCTAAGGGAGGTCACCTCAAAATTACATTGAACACAAACAGATATTACATTAAAATTGTTCTTGCATTCTTGATGTAGTTCTTTGCACAGGAGCTCGTAGACATTGATTCTTCATTATTGCATGTTTGGATAATCAATGTGGAGGTCTTTAACTGATCCACGTGATAATGAGTTTTGAGCCAGCTTTTGAGATCATCAACTATCATAAATCTCGACTCTTCCATTGTGGTGTTGGTATTATGTGATGTTGTGCCATTTGGACCGACATGCTCACATTCGGATCATGATATATTCTCATCGTGAGTAGCGGAAGCTTTCGATTCATGATATTAGCGGCGTGTAAGCGAAGCATGGAGTGAAAATATCGAGTCATTGTTTGCACTTATCATGATTTCTTTAGAAATGAATGTATTGTGTGAGCATGCGCTATGGATTGACCGCTTCATTACGATCACCGCAAACGTCGGGCATACCGCATACAACAGCTTAGCAATAAAGTGCACGAAAGTGTCTTTGATCACTTTCGTTGAATTGAGGTACACGACCCACGGTTCCCGTTGATCGAGACAAGTACGCATGTGATCGTATAATTCAAGAATTTCCTTGACAGGTTTCACAAATGCTCTAGTCGTTCTCAAACCGAACGTCTCAAAGAAGACAACACAGAGTGAGTGAACCAATAATTGAGATTCATCGATTGATAAAAGAGATTTGAAAAACAATCGTGTATCGCTCAATATAAATTGTTTTTGCAATACAACGAAGGTTTTAATGAAAATCAATTATCAATCATGAACACCTTTTATTTTGAAATATTTGTACACGATCGATGTGCTAAAGAAAAGAGTTTTAAGCACAACGACCGGTTTTCAAAGGTATCCGTCAATCCATAACTCGAACCGTGATTGATTCAAAAGATTGAATCGCCCCATTGTTTCGCTTCGGTTGTCACATGGTTGATCTATTGAATAGATCTCACATGCCACCCACCGTGAGCTTGTTTGATGTTGGCTCGGAAGGCTTTCCATCTTCATTTTGAATATGTTTGCATATCACTCGGATGTTCCGCAATACCACAAGGATAATGCGTGGGACTCATAAGATATAATCTCTCTTTCCACATAGTGTGAAACAGAGAGTCTTCATTGAAAGTGTCCTAAAGAGATTTATAGATGATGTCGTGGCTCTAGACTCAATTGTGCATATTTGTATCCTATTTCGAGACTAGGAGAGGTCTCCTTCTTCAATATCAACAATCTCTAAGAGAAAGTCGATAGATAATGTCGGTTCCCGTGAGAATGAAACAAGTCCTTTTAAGAGGAACTTGAGTAGTTTGGGAAGTTGAAGTGCGGTGCGTCACTAGGTCCATGACGTTTGTCTTCAATACCGATGTTACCTTGGTAACCACCAAGAGTATATGAATTGAACCCAGATTCCGCCCTAGGTTGAATAAATGGAGGGCTATTTATTTTCACCCTTTTCTCATTCAATTCTTTTTCATTCTTCAACCCTTCAAGCTTACCGAGACTTCATAACTAGAACCTTGTTGGGTTTATTCCAAAGATTAGCTCGCTTAGTTTGCACTCTTCCCATATCTCATTTTTCTCATTTTTTCAATATACCTAAGGACTTCTACACTATCTAGTGGATTGTCCTCGGTAGATCCCTCCGATTCAGCGGATCATGGGAACAAATACCTAACCTTATCGTCCTTATGTCACCATACATAAAGTAAAATTGGTCGGTCTATTTGGTATTGTTCATCTGCCATTGGAACCAATTGAAAACCATTTGAAAATCAATCCAGATACTTGTGATATATTATCAAAGCATTTTGTACATGAATTGTTTTTGATATTTTTAGAACAAGAACATTGTAATAGAACTAATTTTCATCTTTGAGGGGTTGGCTTGCATCTAAGAGTAGTTATATAAAGAATGTGGTTTTCAAAATAGTTTCTCCCCCTCAATATGTGCATAGATATTTGAAAAATGTTTTGCACATATTAGGAAAAGACTGCACATTGGAATAAATTAATCACGTTTCAAATCTTTTGGCACATGTGGGAAGGAGAGCTTGTACATCCTTATAAAACCATTTACCGAATTATCAGTTTAAATCAAATTTAAATCACAAATTCTCCCCCGATCACAATTATCAAATCATTTGAGATTTGTGATCTCAGAGATTTAAATTGATTTTGAAAACTTTAACGAGAATTGTGACATGATTATGAAAACGTTTTAACCGATAAGGGTCGATTTTGAGACTTTAAACTCCATTGATTAAACATGCATGCATATCTTTTGAAAAACAATTGTATGACAAATAACCTTTGATTTAATTGAAATCATTTTCCCTCAATCAATGACATAAGTTGTTGATTGAGAGATAGATATTTTGACAAATGTTAAGTCCAGATGATTTTCAAAAAGCAGTCCGAGTTATTTTTCAAAGCAATTAGTTTTCATTAGATAGTAAGTAATTGTTTATAGAATCGAGCATGAGATTTGAATAACAAGATAAGGCATGGCTCGTTTTTTCTTTGAAAAACGGGTTCTTGCTCGAAATGACAATAAACCATAGTTTCACTTTCTCTCAAATTTTTTTTTTTTTTTTTTTTAAATATGTACATTCGAACAACATCTAAAGACTCGTGTCACTCTTTGACTGACAGCAAAAAGGACTGTAGATATATATCGAATCAAGAAAAATGTGACAAAGAGACAATATTTTTTGAGATTTTTTGAATTTTTCAAATTTTTATGGATTTTTTGAAAGTTTTATATTTTTCTCTTTGCCTTTTGTTGGTTTTATAATTTTGTATTTTGGTTTTTGAATAAATATATACAAGAGATAGATGAAGGATAACCTCTTACAAGACCTACACAAAAAAAAAACCCTAGCTGTTTCTCTCTCTAGGTTGGTGATTTTTGGCCTCCACAATCCACACAAATATGATCTAATTCTTTCCATCTAATTTCGTTTTTCTTTAATCCTTCTTTGGATTACTGATTTACGTTTAAGAATTGATTTGTGTTGGGTTGTGGGGTCGTTTTCTTCCTTGTTTACATTACTTTATCGCCGCCTAAAAACGATTCTGATAATTTAAATATTTGCTTATTGGTTTTATATTATCGTGGGTCCATTGCCTTTGTTGATTCGTTTTTTGCATTGCAATGGTTTGATTGCTGATTGGTCAAACAGCAGATCGTGGGTCGGTTCTTTTTCTTTATTTGTACGCAAGTGGTAATTTGTTACTACTTCCATAATATAATCGATCTACCTACTTGGATGTGTGGTTTTGAATTCTTTAACGAATCAAACCCTTTCCAAGGGTTTTGTTTTCACGACTTGCGGGTAACCTAATTTGGGTTTATAATCGCATGCATGTTCTATTATCGATGCTAGTTCTTGTATGTGGGTTTTATGAGAGAATTGGTAAGTCAAGTTTGTAGGGTATTCTTGTTCAAAACCCTATATCGTGTTTCACGGACCGTTCTAATGGCGCCATACTAATAGTCTTGGTTGGTTCGATTTAGAAGTTAGGGTTTTATGCAACCCTAGTATTCGCTTTACGACCGGTGTTGGATTAATTGACATTAACGTGTGATCATCGGGTTTACGGTTTCTTGGTTATTGATTGGGTAAGTTGCATCTTGGTCATGATGATGTGAATCTTCTTTGTATACGCTTGGCTATCATTCATACATGGATGGTATATTTTTGGTGGTCGTTTGAAGATCCCATTCACACAAAGCATGACCAGCCACCGGATGTTAAAGTTTAGGGCGCCTTTAACGCATTGGTCTTTCATCTGTGAATGTTTGCTATATGGTGCTTTATGAAGGTTCGCATAATGTAAGTCAAGTTAGTGAGGTTCTTGTTCAAAACCCTACTTATATCACAAACTGATTATGGACATTCGATTTAGCTTCTGGTCTTGTGATGTGAACTATTGATGGTTAGGGTTATGGTTAACCCTATTATTATCGTTGCTTATGTATGTTAGGGTTTGTTTAAACCCTATTGGTCGTTTATGGGGATTCGTGTTTGTAATACAATGTGTGGTAAATGATACAAGGAATCTGCCATAATTTTACGTGGGGCTTCTTTGTGAGTGCATGTGTATTAAAGGTTTGGTGTGCTGTTGTTGTTGATATATTTCAGCCTTTATGTGCTCATTAACCCTTTTACCAAAAAAAAAAAAAAAAAAAAAAAAAGAAGGATAACCTCTTACTCCTCTTCTTCCTCTTGAAGACGTTTGAGTGTTTCGGTTGAAGGCTCTTAAGACCAAGTCGTGGAAGGATAAACTCAAAACGTTCTCTAGGAAGAGCTTTGGTGAAGATGTACGCTAACCGGTATTCATCCTCACAAAGTATAGTTCCACCACACCATTTTCTACTTGCTCCCGATGAAATGATGTCGAATGTCGATGTGCTTTGCTCTTGAGTGTTGTACGTTGTTGCATGAGAGAGCAATAGCACTTTATTATCACGAGACAGAGGATTTTGTTGAATTCAAAGCCATAGTCGATAATTGGGATCTCACCCATAGGATTTGAGCACAACAAGATGACATGGCTATGTATTCACCTCTGTAGAGGAAATAGAAGTACTCATTTGCTTCTTTGAAGACCACTCACAAGCTTATCACCCAAAAACCGAGCACCTCCAGACGTGCCGACGAGTATCTTGACATCTGCATGATCAACATCTCGCATAGGTCGTTAGTGACATACAGCGTCCTTGGTACCAAAGTCCCATATTGATGGTTCCTTGGAGATACCGAAGACCCGTTTAACCGCTTCAAGGTGCTTTTGGTAGGCTTAGCACGGTATCTAGCACACATGCAAGCAATGAACAAGATGTCGGTCTATTAGCCGTGAGGTACATCGAGGATCAATCATACTACGATATTTCGTTTGGTCTACCATGATCCCTGAGTGGTCCTCATCTAGTTTAGTACGGTCTATCATGGGAGTGTCAACAGGGTCACTAGAATCAAATCCTGTAGGATCGATAATATTATTGTGTTGATGATTCGGGTGGTCTTGGATGATCAAAATACATGTTTGCCATATTTAGAGAGAGAAAGATAGAGAGGGTGTTCTTGCTAGAGACTTGGTTCACAAAGTATGGAAGGTTAGATTATGAGAAGCACCACCCCTTCCATGGATGGAAGGGGTATTTATAGTTACAACTTACACGACCTCCTATCGGCCTGTGGATCAGGCATACAGTGGGTAAAGACCCGTCCTTCCTCCACGGTGTTGCACTACGCTAAACTAAACTAATAACTAACTAATAAACTGATAAATAACGTAACTAATGATATGTCTACGAGCTAACTTATGCTAGATAATATTTGGGGTGACCGACACTTTACTTATGGAATTTCCAATTCCTAACAATCTCCCCCTAAGGGAGGTCACCCCATGTTTTACATTTTGAATCCTAGCATTCTATTCTTGACTTTGTTCTTGAGCTCGTAGACTTCTATTCTTCAATTCCGCAATCTTTGTGCTTTTGTAGTGCAACTACAAAGTCCGAGTGCTTTGTACTTTCAGTGGAGGTCTTTGAACTGATCCACATCTTTGATGATCTTCGAGCTTTCTTTGAGATCATCAGCCACAATAAATCTCTGGATCACCCTTTGTTGTGTTGCCATCATGTGATGTTGTGACTTTCGAACCGACATGCTCACACTTTTGAATCATGACATCTTTCCATCAGAGTAGCGGAAGCCTTACTGGTTCATGACATTTGCGGCAATGACGAAGCATAGTATGAAATATCGAGCCGGGTTATGTAGATATGCACCGATCATGATTTCTTCAAATTAAGTGTGGATCTTTGTGAGCATGCGGCTTTGGATTGACTCCTCAATTACGATCAACCGCAACTGCTCAAATGTACCGCAAACAACGATTAGCAATAAAACACACGAAAGTGTCTTTGATCACTTCGTTGAATTGAGGTACACGCCCACGGTTCCCGTTGATCGGACAAGTACTTCCTGTGATCGGTAGGATTCCGAGGAATCTCCTTGACAGGGTTTCGCAGCTGTTCTAGCCGTTCTCAAATCGGAACGTCTCAAAGAAGACAACACGGAGTTAGTGAACCAGCGAATCGAGATTCACTAATTGATGAAAGATTGATTTGAAAACAATCGTGTATTGCTTGAAGAAAGAGTTTTGCAATACGACGAAGGTTTTATGAGAAAGATCAAATTTCAATCAAAATACTTTTTGTATTAGAGAGTGAGTACACATTCGATGTGCTAGTGAAAAGAAGAGATTCGCACATCGAACGTATTTTCTAAAAGTATTTTTCAATCAGAGATACTTTTTGAATTTGAAAATGAATACACATTCGACGTGCTAGAGAAAAGAAGATTTTGCACATCGAATGGTTTTTCCAAAAGTATTCGTCAATTCCAATCCTGGACCAAGGTTGATTCAAGAATGAATCGCCCCATTGTTTCTATCCAGTTGTCATAAGCTTGATCTATTGGATAGATCTCACATGCCACCCACCAAGAGCTTGTTTGATGTTGGCTCTAGAAGGATTTCCATCTTCATTGTGAATATTTTTACATATCACTCGGATGTTCTGGCAATACCACAAGGATAATGCGTAGGACTCTTAATATATTCTTACTTTTCACATTGTGTAAAACATCAAGTCTTCAAGAATATAGTGTCCTAATGAGATATTGTGGATGATCTCTTACCTCTAGACTCAATAGTGCACATTTGGTTCCAATGCCGGAGACTAGGGAGAGGGTCTCCTTCTTCAATATCAACAATCTCTAAGAGAAAGTCGATAGATAATGTCGGTTCCCCGTGAGAATGAAACAAGTCCTTTTAAGAGGAAGTTGAGTAGCTTGGGAAGTTTAGTGCGGTCGTCATTTGGGTCCATGACGTCTTGTCTTCAATACCAGTGTTACCTTAGTAAACACCAAGAGCATATGTATTGAACCCGTTCTTGCCCTAAGGTTGAATTATTGGAGGCTATTTCTTTTCACCCTTTTCATATTCATTTCTTTTTCATTCTTCAACCCTTGATTACTTACCGAGACTTCATAACTAGAACCTTGTTGGGTTTATTCCAGTACTAGCTCTGTCTCAGTCCGCACTCTTCCCATATTCTTATTTTTCTCCTTTTTCAATATTCCTAAGGACTCTACACTATCTAGTGGATTGTCCCTGGGAAGATCCCTCCGGTTCTGGCGGATCGTGGGAACTAATACCTAACCTCACCATCCTTATAACTCCATACATAAAGTAAAATGGTCGGTCTTTTGGTACAGTTCATTCTTTCATGAAACCAATTGAAAAATCATTTGGAAAAACAATCAAGGTACTTGTGATACGAGATCAAAGCATTTTGTACCCTAATAGTTTTGATTATTTAGAAAACCTCCCCCTCAACATGTGCATATGATTTAGAAATTTTTTAGCACATGGAGGCAAGAGGACTTTGAAATATTTTCTTTGATCACAATTTTCATAGAAAAAGCCATTTGATTTTCTTGGTAAATTCTCCCCCTCAATATGTGCATAGGATAAGAGAAATCATTTTAACACATAGAGGCAAGAGTTCTTTTGAAGCACATCCACGAACACAAAAGCCATTTAAGAAACCATTCGCTCCCCTTAATATGTGCTTTGAGATTCGAAAGCGTTTAGCACATATGAGAGAGCGACTGCACAATTGAATCAAAATGATCACTTTTTATCAAATTTCATTATTAAATCACAAATTCTCCCCCGATCAAAAATATCAAACCCTTTGAGATTTTGGATCCCAAGTGATTTAATAAGGTTTAGAAAACATGGGAGAATATGTGCCTGGTTTAAATACTCTTCTTGTTTTTGGATAAATCCTCCTCCTCAACATGTGCATTGTGTATAAAGGACTAAAACCAATTCCATTTTTATAGATAAGAGATTTAAATCACTATCTCTCCCCCGATCAAAAATTTCAAACCAATTGAGATTTGTGATCCCAAAAGATTTAAATCATTTAGAAAATTTTGGGGAAAGACGTGGCAAGATTTGTTTTTGAAAAATGACAGATAAGGAACAGTTTTTCGACATTAAAGATTGTTAGTGTCAAGTATGATAGTTTTAAGAGAACTTTTAAGTAAAATAAAACAATTTCACAATCAAACAAGAACAGAAAAAATTTCATTTTGACAGATCTTTGAGTTTTAAAGAAAATCATACCATGACATAACATTAAATCTTTAGATCACCACGTTTTAGCGTACAAACGGACTCTTTTGAAGATATATTGTTTGAAAATACTTTAAATTAAATCACTCTCCCCCTCAATCCATGACCGTAGTCGATGATTGAGTGACTTAGGTTTTGATAAAAAGAAGTCCGGTGATTTTCAAAATTTAGTCAAATTTATTTTCAAAACAATATTTTTCCATTTTCAAAAAAAATATAATTCAAAGTTTTAGAAAAATGGTATCATTACTACTTGTCCTGCACAAAGATACATTAGGTGGTTGAGAAGCTTCCGTTGTTGTTGTAGGGCTTGGAAGAAAACCGTCTGCTGATGGAGTGAGACTTCTTCTTACGTTGCATTTTGAATGCCAACTGAGGTCAAATTAAGCTCTGTTTCTTCAATCACTTAGAAGAAAACCATCTGCTGATGCAGTGAGACCTCTTACGTTGCATTTATGCCAACTCTCCATTGAAGTCCAATTAAGCTCCGTTTCTTCATTTGTCAACCCAAGAAATAGTTACCCTTTCCTTTCGGCATCCAATCATCTTCATTAGTGGGATCCGGATCGGGAACATACTTATATACCAATAGACCTGCATATGTTAGTGGACACAAACAAATATATGGTGGTCGACATCACCCAAACAACAATCGACTAATAACAGCCAATCCAACATAACAATCAGATCATATAAGGTATGGGAATAATGTGTTTATCAAACTCTAATCATCTAATCCTAACAATCATATCCTAGGCACCTAGTCTTTCAACATAGCTTAACATCATTTTTTAGTTAAGCATTTAGGATAGTTAGATAATCTCGTTAGATGATATAGATTTGAAAACATTCTCCCTCAATCAATGACTTATTTTCTCGAAAAGTTTAAAAGCTACGAAGTCATTGATTGAGTTTTCAATTTTACAAAACTACGAAGCTGATTGATTCGCAAGCAACTCATTTACCACCATTTTGAAAACACCAAATATTTTTCTGAAGAATTTTAGACGGAAAAACATTTGTGTAGGAACAGCAGTCCTTCAACATACTTTCCTCATTTTGATTTAGGATAAGTGCACAAAATATTTGAAAAATGTTTAAGCGTAGCACTTTCCTTCTTTGAAAAATGGGTTGCTATCTGAAATAATAGCAAACCATAATTTTGAAGAGCGGGTTACAGTCTGAAGTAACTGCAAGCCATAGTTTGTGACATGTTTGGAAAAAAATATTTACACCTCCTGCTCGAACTTCATCTATGGTCCCGTGCCATTATTGAATGACATTTCTAAGACCGCAGATGTTATCGATACCAGAAGACATGTCTTTAGAAAACATATTTTTGTATTTTAAATTTTCGATTTTTATGGGTTTTTGAAGGTTTTATATTTTCTATTTTCTTTTTGTTGGTTTTATATTTTGTATTTTGTTTTTCGGATAAATATATACAGATAGAGTAGATGATATAGTAAAGAAGATGATGATACGAGTACCGAGATAAGGATATCGAAACGACCCGTTGTAGAAGATAGAAGTCATCATCTCTTAAACATTCACCACCAAAGCTTCCAAGGGCTCTTTGCATAGAAGAAAGAAATTGAACCATCCGAAGTGAGACTTTGGCGACTTCCCCAAACCGAAAATCCATTAGATGAAAGATTCAAGCTCTATTTCAAGCTTGCCTAAGCCAGGTGCACAAAGACGCACACCATTATCATAAAATCCGATCTCGCTTTTAAGACCGATAATCGAGATTCTCCATTCGGGGTTATATCATCCAATATAAGAACAGCAACGTTTCATCCCACACTTAAATAATCTTCTCAAATTCCTTTTCCACTGAAGTCTGAAGCGATCCATTCCAAAAGGTGTTAAGAGCCCAATTCCCCCAAGTAGTTGATTTGATGCAGTCAGTCTCTTTGTATAATGCTCAAGAACTCTCCCGAATACACATCATGAGGGTAATGAAGAACACCTCCTCTATGTTCACATCTTACGTCCCTGATGATCGTGTATGAAGCTCAAGAACCCGAAGTACACCAATATCCAAGAACTCTCCCGAATACACATCATGAGGGTAATGAAGAACACCTCCCCTATGTTCACATCTTTCGTCACGATGAATGTGTATGAAGCTCAAGAATCAAGTACACATTCCCAACGAAGAATAACAGATAACACCTCTCTCATGTTACACATTTATCTCCCCTGAATATGTCGTACTTGTGTACCTCTTTTATCTTCATAAACTTTCTCTTCCATCACTTCCCCCACGTAGTTGGAATAAGAACACTAAGCGCCATGAGTCAAACCTTGAGTTTCTTTGCGGTAATGACAATCGTCTTCCCGAGATATCTTCAATCACTTAGAAGAATTAAGTTCATCAAAGTTTACTCGCGTTTAGATGCGTGTCTCCTTCCCCCTTGCTGGTTTTGATACTTCAGAATCAGCAACTCTTTGAAAGCCCAAATACTAGAAATCTGTTGAGAAGAACGCTTGAAGTCTTTGTGAGAATCAACATCTTGAATAATGTGAGCAAGTCTAATTGGGATTAAATCTTACATTTCACCCTCCCCAATTAGTGCTCTCCCTAAACCGACAATGCCGGAATATGAAGAAGTCTTTGGATAATCAAATGCAACTCGTCTTTAGTCTTCTAACATGCGTGAGAAAATGTAGAATGGTCGTAGACTCGACCTTCTTCAAGATTGTGCGGTTGGGGAATAGATAGTTAACATCTTCAACTCACCAAAAATAAGAACATCACCAAAAGCATCCTAATTAACTTACATCCTGCAAGTCCCTTAACTAAAATCTCTCCCAATCAAACAAGAACGAAAGATGTTCATCAAGGAAATCGGCGATCGGGGCATAGCGAACACACAAGATGGTAACACCAAACTACCCATCACATCAAACAAGAACATAGAGATTGTTCGGAATCATCATGTTGATGTATACGTGAAGCATTAACGGAAGCACTTTGTCGATAAACTCATCAATCCGGAGTGAAGATGTCAACCAACGACTCTTAGAAGAAACTCCATGTAAAGATGACCCGATAAGAAGAAGCTCGGTTCTTACATGATTTTGGAGCCGTTTGACCATTTATTCTCGAGATAACAATCAACCATGCGAAATTATCATACTTCTTCTCCCCTCAAGAATTGCGAGGCGAAGTTGCCATTCTTGACTAAATAAGTGAAATCATCCAAATGTATTCTATTCACACTTCTCCCCCACAAAATTAGCACATGATGTCGCCATCGTCCTTATAGTAGAGCAAGTTGAATAAGAAAACAATCAATGGTAGCCCGGTTCACTTGATGACTGAAGCACATGGAAAAGGTATGAAGCATGTTGATGAGAATGGTCATAATTGAGAAGATTTCTCTTCTTTAGAAGATAAAGCGCACTGAAGCGTACACTTTTCTTTCCTTTGAGTACGAGGCCTGAACTGATGTGAACAGACGTCATAATCTCTCTCTATTCTGCTCTCTTGGCAAAACATGTAATCAACCCATTATCATTCAGTAGGCTCTTTGTCATGACAACTGATGGAGAAAAACCCAATATGATGAATTTGACCCTGAAGTAAACTAACCCGAACTCGTGACTTAAACTTGCACATATGTAACAAAGAGCGGTGTCGAGACTTCATCCTCCATTGAATCTCTAAGTACTCTATAATCTTCATCCAACCATCCCCGATACCTTCAGATACTAAGTACACTCGCCCGTGATATTTCACTTCAACCTCAAATAAATAATAGTGAATTAACTCCGTTGTCACATCTTGTTAAAAGCTCAAATCTAGCCTCCTTTGAACTTAAAAGTGAACTTTGATAATGGTTTCATCCTGACCATGGTTAGTAGCACATAACCCCGTAAAACTATATAATAACCAAACTGCCATGAAGACAACCCAAACACACATCCAATTCATGAAGTACACCCTTTTATCCCTTCTTTGAAACAGAAACCATAGCACCAGCATCAGATAAGATCCCGAGATACACTTTCCTTTCTCCAGGATGGTTCCATCAATACGGGATTTTACAACTCTATGGTTTAAATCGAGAAATAGTTTCTTTCGCGAGATTTTACAAAACCAAGAATAAACCGTAAGATAGATCCGGAAATGCACTTCACAAGAATGTTTCCATTGTCACGGGATTTTACAAGTCTATAATTTAAACCGAGAAATAGGTTCTTTCGCGGGATTTTACAAAATCAAGACAGAACCGTAAACAATGTCAGCTTGAATGTGTAATAAAAACTTTGGTTTCAGTGAGTATCTTTTTAGGGGAACATGTTGCGGTTCATCAACGGTTCATTATCCAACTTCAACAACATCATCAACCATCCAATAAACACTTTGGTAAACACATCCTTCACGCATTCTGACGGCTGTTGCAGTGACAACATGGTGAAGTAAACCCGATATGCCAAGCTTGAGCATGAAGTAAAATTCCCCAGATTTGTTACTTAAACTTGTACTAATCTTCGTGAAAAAGAAACGGTGTACCCAATGTACCAAACCTCTTGACATATCCTCAACTGCGTGAGACACCGAAGTGATAGCTACTTTGTGGGTAAAGTGAGAAAGAATCACACCCGTAACTAAATAGCCAAGTCTTTATCACCCTCTATAAATGCCCAAACAAGTCATCTTCGCGGAAGGGTAGAAGGAAAGAAGACGAAATAAGTAAACGTGTCCGGAAAATCTCACTGCAAATCCAAGTAAGAAATATCGTCCAAACAACCTAGTAGTCAACATTTTCTCGTAAACACGTCAAGCCGTGACATAAAATTCTTCGTGAAAATGTCTAAACCAAAGTATCAAGCTGGGTAATACAACATCTATCATCATCACATCTCATAACCCAAAAATCACTTACACAAATCTCGTCATCAAAAGTTGCATCAACACCAAATCTCTTAAACAAATCTCATCAAATTCGAATCTCATAAGCCTCATATTATCAAATCTCATACGATCCAATTTTGAAAAACCCATCAGTCTGTTATCTAAAACCAAGTCATCACATAAACTACACAAGCCCAGTCCAATGACAATTCTCAAAACGCACCATATGATCCTAATAAAATTCCACCCGGTCTAATTTTTTAACACATACAACAGATATATTCTCCTCAAAATACCAAGTTAAATAAAAACAAACCAATAATATCTGATGATAGTAAACAACACCTCAAGACCCACGTAAGAAATATCACATGATATAGAAATCACATGTTTAGCAGCTCAGTATTACGTGTTTAGTGCATGGCCCATGCTAATCCATGACTTAATATTCCATCCGTTAATTCCCATGAGATTAAGCCCAAAAACAACGAGGCCCATTCATATCACTGATAACAGCCTCAAGACCCACGAGGCCCATTATGTAAGCAGCTATAATCTATGTGATGCCCTAATAATGTGGGATATATAAAATCGTACTTTACACACTTTAACCCTAAATAATCTCACTTGTGCAGACACAAAATACTTCTCCAAACCCTAAAATTTCTCATCAAAGAAACGCCTCCTTCTTTCACATCCACACAACCAGAAAATTTTCTCTTAGAAGGAATCATATTGAATATGCCACAGAGATGGCAGTCAACAATATTGGTTCGTCTTCAAGACTCATTAGAGCGTATCCTTGCCACAGGGATGGCATGAGGGATTATAGACCAAATCAAACAAGTCGAATGGTAAGTTTTACAAACTTATAATGTTTTGTGATTTGATTATGTTTGAGACTTGAACGAATTAAGTGACTAAAGATAACATTATTGTTATTTTTAGTACTTGTTGATTCGGATATATAATAGGAGTGAACTCCTCATACGATCTATGATGAAAACATGTAAAACTCATAAGATCCTAAGAGATCTATGCAAGAGTTTCATAAATCTGAGATCCAAAAATGTTTTAAATTTTGTAGTGCTTGAGTTACTTTATACCAACGAACTAAGGAGAGAGATCATAACAGATTTGTTGTGATTTCATTTCGGATATAAGTTGGGTAACCCACGACAAGGCTGAGATTCATCCATTTTCAGTTAGTTTGTTTTGGGTCAAGATCAATGATGTTGAATCTTATCGTTTTTATGGACCTTCAATTTACTTGACGAGTCTTTGAATAAACCGAAAGATGTGCTGAGATCTTAGATGAAGTTGTTTCAATAAGTCTAAGTATTTTTGTTTACATTATAGAAAAACCATGGACCAATGATGGTTGATATACCTGAGGACATGATGAAAGTTTGGTATTTTGGTATTCGTTATGGTCCTGTGGACGTGGTCATTAAGCAGTCGTCATCTCTTCTTCTACCTTTCTGTAAAGTCAAGTCGCTACCTTAAATTAGCAGTCAAGTCGCTAATCTTTGATCAAAACAAGTCGCTACTTCTTTCAAAAAACTCACAAGTCGCTACTTATAAATATAAGTCGCTACATTTTAAAAATTTATCACAAGTCGCTACTATTTGACAGCACAAGTCGCTAACATTTTATCAAGTCGCTAATGACTTTTTTGACTCAAAAGTCAAAAACCACAACTCGCTTTCAAAATCAGATAGCAAATCGCTACCAAGAACCCTCAACGTTTGGACAAGTCGCCATCAAGAACCAGGTTTAAGCTTATTACAAACCGCCACATAGAAGTTCCATATTAAACCCAGAAACATCATAAAAATTATTCATTACGACCTGTTTTGACCTTAAAAATTCAGACCATATGACCACAAGGGACTTCACGGATTGGAACCAAAACAAAAGTCATATAAATGAACCAAAACTGACATTGTCAAATATTAGGAACAAGGAGATCTTAGATGCATCAGAAAAAAAATAGTGACTTAATTGGACCAAACTTAACACAAAGACAGTTTTGACAATGAGAGAACCATATGACAAAAACAAGTATTAAACCAGTTAACATAATCCGACCACACAAAAGAAATACACAACCCAGTTTCAAAACATGTATTAAAACCACAAAAAATCAAGACAACACAATAACCATGGCTCTTGATACCAATTGTAAGATCGATAATATTATTGTGTTGATGATTCGGGTGGTCTTGGATGATCAAAATACATGTTTGCCATATTTAGAGAGAGAAAGATAGAGAGGGTGTTCTTGCTAGAGACTTGGTTCACAAAGTATGAAAGGTTAGATTATGAGAAGCACCACCCCTTCCATGGATGGAAGGGGTATTTATAGTTACAACTTACACGACCTCCTATCGGCATGTGGATCAGGCATACAGTGGGTAAAGACCCGTCCTTCCTCCACGGTGTTGCACTGCGCTAAACTAAACTAATAACTAACTAATAAACTGATAAATAACGTAACTAATGATATGTCTATGAGCTAACTTATGCTAGATAATATTTGGGGTGACCGTCACTTTACTTATGGAATTTCCAATTCCTAACAAATCCAAATTTCATTAAAATCTCATTTGCATATTTAGATTGATTTATAAAAATGCCTCCGGGACTTTGTGAAATTTGTAATCCCAAGAAAAATGACATTTGTCCCATCATTGACATTTGAAATTTAGAACCCATTTCATTTGAAAAACGGTCACATTCATTGGGGTCAGTCGAGGCAAAATGATATCATCAACATATATTTGAACGTGAATTAAATGTTTGCACGACTTTCGGTGAACAATGTTGGATCAATCGCTCATTCTTTGAATCCATAGATAGAAGAAACTTTGATAGCGTATCATACCATGCCCTTGGAACTTGCTTCTGACCAGAAAGAGCCTTCTTCAAACGATAGACGTGAGTAGGATGCTCGGATTCACAAAGCCTTCAGGTGGCGTCGAACGACTTCTTTAAGATCTCCGTTAAGAAACGCCATCTTTACATCCATCGATAGACTACCATGTTCTTACTTGCAGATTAGCCAAGAAGATTACGATCGCCTCGACACGAGCAAGTGGAGCAAATGATTCTTCAAAGTCAATACCCTCCTCTTGACGGTGTCCTTTGCAACCAATCGAGCCTTGTTCTTTAAAACATCACCATGCTCATCAAGTTTCACTTTGAAGATCCACTTTAGAGCAATAATCATAGCACAATCTAGAGCGGTACTAATTCCCATACATCTAGTTGATCAAACTCATGAATTTCATCTTGCATGGCATTGAACCACCGTCTTCATTCATGGCGGTTTAACATCCGTTGGTTCGACCTTAAAGAGTATGGAGTTGAAGAAGCACCATAAGGCATCGGTTGCAAGTTGTTTCCGTGTTGATACAGAGACGAGAGGGTTTCCAATGATGTTGTCCAATGGATGATCATGTGTCCATTTCTTAAGGTGTTCATGTGGTTGTTGTTGAGGAACTGAAGTAGCAGTCGATTTCTCCCGATGAAGATGGTTCGATGATGATTCGAGAGCAAATATGTTCTCAAAGGGTTCATCTTCTGGAGGAGCAAAAGGGTTTTCATCATCATGTGACTGACAACATTTCCATTGTGTACACTCGATGATTGATGATTTGTTGATGAGACAGGTGATCGTGACAGTGCTTCTTAACTTAATGACATTGAAACGAAGGGTTAACTTCATTGGCGTGATAGAGGCGACCTTTGTCGATGGGCCGACATATCATTAGCACTTGGTTCATAATGTTCATCAAACATTGGATCAAATAATTTCTTCAAATCATCTTCGAAGGAGGTACATAAGGAGTTCTTTGGTGATGGATTAGACACAAGAGTAGAACGATAGGACTACTTGATAAAGGTTGAAATGCCGGTCCAAAACTGGATTGTCTGGAGCCATTTGACCGGTCGACTCATCGAACGTAACGTGAATTGTTTCCATGATATTTCAGGTTCTCTTGTTGTAGATTCGGTATCCTTTTCTATTTGGTGCATAACCTACAAATACTCCAATGTCCGCTTTAGCTTTTTAGTTTACCTAAATCTTGACCGTCATTAGTTGGGTAACATAAAGCACCAAACACACGAAGGTATGATAGATCGGGGTTTTCGTTTATGGACAAGTTCATATGGAGTTTTTCCATGAGAGGTGTGAATAAGGGAACGATTTTGGGTGTAGCAAGTAGTGGCAATGGCTTGACCAGGAGAAACATTGGAACCTTTGAGTAAATAAGCATTGTTCTAGCGGCTTCCACAAGAGTTCGATTTAGTCTTTCAACTACACCGTTACGTTGAGGGTTCGTGGAACACTTCTTTGATGACCGATTCCAACACTTTCATAAAAGCTGGATTAAATCTTTATTAACGAACTCGTGCCATTGTGCATTCGAACAATTCTAACAAGATTGTTAAGTCGAATTTGAAGTTGCTTGATAAGTTTAATGATGACATCTAGAGTTTCATCCTTTGTCCTCAAAACTTTACCCAAGTGAATCGAGAGTAGTCATCGACAACGACTAAAATATATTTCTTCCATTAATAGTTTGAACTCTCATTGGTCCGCATAAATCCATATGAAGGGTATGAAGAACTTCCATTCTCGAGTTTGTGGGTTTTGGTTTGTGGGCATATTTTGTGCTTTTTCCCAATTGGCAAGTGAACAAAGATGATCTTTTTCATACTTTAATGGGCAATCCTCTTACTAAGTCCTTCTTTGGAAAGATTGTTTATGGTACCAAAGTTCAAGTGATTGAGACGACGGTGCCATAGCCATGACTTAGTTTTGGAAGCCTTTGACAAGAAGCGAGATGGGAGAAGATTTCATCATATCTTCGATAGAGATGGTGTATAGGTTTGAACCACGAGTTCCTCTGAGAAGTTCCACACCATCAAGTTCTCTAACAAAGCAAGTATGTTTTCTGAAGGCCACTTCTAAATCCGAGTCACAAAATTTTCCGACAAAAAATAGATTATGTCCAAGACCTCAACATAATATACCCTGGAAATCACACTATCTCCAACAACGTAATCTCCATAACCCATAATAGCACCAAAATGATCGTTTCGAATCTCACGTTCGATGAATTTTCTCACGAAGTTCATGAGCGTGACGGTCTCCAGTCATATGCTTGGAACGACTGAGTCCGGTACCTCGAGCGATTTGAACGATCTGCAGTTGAACACGAGACAAGAATGGATAATCGGATAATTGGGATCCCCATGCAAGAATGGGTTCCATTTGGTTAGTAACGATGATTGGAACACCCACATCGAAGTAGAAACAATGGAATCATTAGAAATGGATGCGATGCTAGTGTCCATATTTGACCTATTCAAAGTATGTTCACTTCTTAAGGGAATAGTTCTACCAGTAGGCATCCATTTTCTAGTGGGCATTGATTCAGCAAATTTAGGGCACAACACATTAATCTTATGGCTAGTAGGTATCCATTGATAACATATATTACTAAATTTCCTTCCTGTGGGTTCCCATTGTTTTCTAACTTTCTTTCGCCTTTGCCTTTTTGCCTTTTTAGCTTGAATTTTAACATTAACAATTTTAGCTGGGCATTTAACAACATTAGACAAATCATTCACACCACATTCAAGATTAGTAACAGAAACCACGCAATCATCATTACAAGTTTTGCCAAAAGTAGTAGAATTCGCATTAATTACAGTACGCTTGGAGCTAACACTAGAATCAACACGATTCATCTTATTCAAATTCTCCCTAAGGTGATCTTCTACTCTCTTCCATTGAACATTCCTAGTATGCAAGGTCCTATCATTCTTTGTGTTGCCTTGAGGCTTTGACCCGCTTGCTTTGGTGTCACTTCTTACTCCTGTAGAGGGAATTGGAACATTAGTTGGTTGATCTACTTTTTGCATTCTTGATTTAGAAGTGTTGGGATCTGAACTATTTGAAGGCACATTGAAGCTTACATGCTTAACATTAGGCACTGAGTGAGGCATATCAAGATTGGCGGTCTTAAAGTCAGTCATAGAACAAGGCACAACTATTTTATCCTTCTTACTAAAGGATTTAGGGTAAGTTGCTCTTAAGCATTCTAACAGTTCCTGAGATCGTTTGGCCTGAATGCAAGCAAACCTAATTTCTCTATCAAGAGGCTTATTTATGAAGTCCTCTTCCACAATCTCACGGAGACATTCTAGACAATCCTTAAGGTGAGCAAAATAGTTATGAAACACAAGTTCATTATTCCTAAGATGAGGAGGAATGTATTTAACGATCAATATATTTGCGATCCGAGGATGACTTTGATGCGACATTCTCATTAAAAACAAGTGGCGGTTCCTTGTTTCTGACTCCTCGATTCTCAATTTCCTTTTGTAAAGACGTTATTTTTCGTTGTTTTTGTCACGAGTGACTTTCATTGAATCATATAACTCTTTAAAGTGTCGTTTAACTTTTCATTTTCTTCTAGAAAACTTTCGTTTTCTTTTTGTAAAGCATTAACTAAGTTTTGAAGATGAAAAGTTTGAGAATCTTGAGAATCTAAAGGAGGAGGCATTTGGGAGCCACCACATGGTTCTTTTCACCCTTTAATTGAGAGATTTGGGCTTTCAACTTTTCGATCGTGTTACAATGAGCTTGAATCGTTTGTCACGTTTGTTTATCCGAAAACTACATCAAACTCGGAACATCTGAGGATGTCTTGATATTTGAGGTTTTGACATTTTCTTTAAGATGTTGATATTTTAGTTGTAGATCAAAATGTTCAACTTCTAGTTTAGAAAGATGTTTTACCAAATTATCGTGATCATCCTGATCAATTTTCTCACTTAGTTATGAGTTTTTGTTTTCAAGCTCAATGACACGATCATGGGAAACTTTCAATGCAATAGATAATTCATGAAATCGAGAAGCAGTAATAGAGTGCTTAGTAACAGTATAAAACACGTCTTGAGCAACACAACTCGAAATCAAATTCTCATTTAAGATGTGCAAGTTCTTTCTTTCAACTTCATTATATTTGAGTTCCTGTTCGTAATTATTGACTTCAACTATCATTGCATCAAATTCCTTTTCCATTTCTTTAATGTCTAAATTTATCCCTTTTTGAAGACTCTCAAATTGACCTTTTAATTGTTGGAAGAAAGGCATGACCTCAGTTAAATAACATTCTTTTGTTTGCTCAAAACCCTTTCCCCTCGATTATCCCAAAGGGTGTGATTCTCTTTTACACGTTTTCTCAAAATCAACAAACGGTGATAAACAACATATAGGCTATTTAAGGTCTTGCTATTAGTGGCAATAGATCTAGGAACTAGATGCATTGGTGTATTTGGAGGATACACAATAGCTACAGGCATTTTCCAAAAGGGGAGTGTTTGTTTCAACAAGTACATTAACTTTTAGCTTATCCATGTCTTTCTTCCAAAAGATCTGTTCAGGGGTTAATTTAGTTTGAGGCTTAAACATGTTCAAGGATATCCAATTTTCCTTAGTGTAATCATGGGGTTTGATCGTTATGTTTTTATCTTTACACGCAGGATCGTTAAGCTTCTTATTCATTTTCTCCTAGATGCATCATCTAGTTTTCTATCTTCCTCGATTGCACTCAATGCAACTAGGTTTCGTCTCAGGTTTAAGAATCTCATTGCCATCATAGATTACATTTTGAGCAACTTTGCTATCTTACCATACTCGTGGTTGGATTCCTTTATAATGGGATACTATGCTTATCACGAGAACTCTATGCTTAGTGATCATGTGAGCGATCTGAATGGTATTCCTTGTACGCATAACTTATTTTCAAGCTTGTTTTCAAGGTTTTAGATTAGAAAATCATTCAAAAGTTTTGATTCCTTAGCACCGAATTCTTGCTTAAGCATTTTAACATTTTCTTGAAGTTCTTGTTTTGCTAATGCTTTAGAAAGCTTTTCTTGTAAGGAGTTTAACTCTTGTTTTAATACTTCTTCTAAATTTACTTTTTCTAATAGTAGTACGATTTGGTCATCCATTTCACCTTTCACAGGTGGTTAACTCAAACTTAGCACTTTGTTCATAAATAGCAACTTGTTCTTTATAGGTATTCGCCGAAACAACATAATCATCATGGGCATATGCGGTGTATTCATAAAAATGTAGTCATCATTGACTACGTAAGATGCATCACTTGGTAAAGTCT
>CM040246.1:178020798-178144397 GCA_022545495.1 Chrysanthemum lavandulifolium
ATTCAATCATGTCTTCAATTGTTTGTGTGTATGATTGCATGTTCTCCATGTCAAGCTAATTTACGTGTGTTTGCTTAGATAATATGAAACCTAGTTATTAAATATTGATTGGTTGTCTCTTATCTTAATTGTGATTGACCTAGTATTGCGATAGGTCATTCGTTGTGTTATTAATGCTTGATTAGTCTTTGTTGAACCCTAGCTTATAGTTACTAGTGGAATTGTAGGCTAAATATCCAAAGATAACCTTAGTGTTAAGTTTATGAATCCTAGAGATTTCGTAGTCATTAACCTGAGGTAGCTTCAAAGAGTTAGGGATAAACGCGTACCCATTTCCTGAACCAGGGTTTTATAATGAAAAATGCAGTGATGTAGTACTTGCAATACAATGAAGGTTTTATAATGGAAATCAATTTTCAATCAAAAATACCCTTTGATTTTGAAAATGTAATACAGCGATTGATGTGCTATAGAAAATGATTATTGAACACAACGACTGGTTTTCAAAGGTATCCGTCAATCCATTTCCTGAACCAGGGTTGATCCATAATTTGAATCGCTCCATCATTTCTGTTCAGTTGTCACATGGTTGATCTATTGAATAGATCTCACATGCCACCCACCAAGAGCCTGTTTAATGTTGGCTCTAGAAGGATTTCCATCTTCATTGTGAATATGATAGCATATCACTCAGATGTTCTGGCAATTACCACAAGGATAATGCGTAGGACTCTTAGAATATATTCTCACTTTCCACATTGTGTGAAACAATGAGTCTTCATTGATTGTGTCCTAATGAGATTTATTGATGATCTCGTGGCTCTAGACTCAATAGTGCACTTTGATTTCCTATGTCGGAGACTAGGGAGAGGGTCTCCTTTTTTCAATATCAATAATCTCTAAGAGAGAGTCGATAGATTATTTAGGTTCCCCGTGAGAATGAAACAAGTCCTTTTAAGAGGAACTTGAGTAGCTTGGGAAGTTTTAGTGCAGTGCGTCACTGGGTCCATGACGTCTTGTCTTCAATACCAGTGTTACCTTAGTAACCACCGGAGTAAATGTATTGAACCGGTTTACGCCTAAGGTTGAATTATTGGAGGGCTATTTCTTTTCACCCTTTTCACATTCATTTTTTTCATTCTTCAACCCTTGATTGCTTACCGAGACTTCATTACTAGAGCCTTGTTGGGTTTATTCGATTCTAGCTCTATCTCGATCCGCACTCTTCCCATTTCTCACTTTTCTCCTTTTTTCATCATACCTAAGGACTTCTACACTATCTAGTGAATTGTCCCTGGGTAGATCCCTCAGGCTATGGCGGGATCGTGGGAACGAATACCTAATCTTACTATCCTTATATCTCCATGCATAAAGTAAATTTGGTTGGTCTTTTGGTATTGTTCTTCTGCCATTGAAACCAATTGAAAACCATTTGAAAATCAATTCAGGTACTTGTGATACAAGATCAAAGCATTTTGTACCTGAATCATTTTTGATATTTTTAGAAAAGCTCCCCCTCAACATGTGCATCAAATATTTGAAATTGTTTTAGCACATGGAGGCAAGAGGACTTAGAAATCTTCGATTAAGAATGAAAGACTCAATTCTTTGATCAACATTTTCTAAAATTATCAACATCACTTTCCCGATCACATTTAGTATTTTAAGTACTTTGTTGAAGATGTTTTTGGGAAAGGATGCGGTTTTCAAAAGATTGCTCCCCCTCGATGTGAAGAATGTTTAATACATTTTAGAGTTTACAGGGGAATATGAAGCAAAATTCACGATCATAGGAACCAATGAAACCATTTAAAGTTGCAATCAAGGTACTCGTGTGAAAGAATATTAAGTTTTAGTACCTTGATAGTTTTGTTAACTTCTCAAAATGCTCCCCTTCAATATGTGCTTCGATATACGAAAATGTTTAGCACATATGGAGAGAGATGCCAATTTATTGAGTCTTGAAGATCACATTTTATCATATTGCATATTTATATCACATTTTCTCCCCCGATCAAAATTTTCAAATCCTTTGAGATTTTGGATCTCAAGTGATTTAAATATGTAAAACCTTGTTGGAGAAAAATGTTTCCGGTTTTATTTGACCTGAAACAAAACACTACTATGTTCCTCTTCAGAACAAGAGGGAAACTACAAGCCATAACCTATCACTACTATATACATTATAGTTATTGTTGTTCATAGTACAGTCACCACATTACATAGTAAGACAAAATAGCTACTGCAAGAAGATATCCTCATTCTTTTCTTTGGAGTAGCTTGTAGTGTCCTTCCCGTACTCTCCCACCCACAAAACTTTCAAGGATGCGGAAAATCTTTCTTGTCTTAAGTCTTCGTCCGATAGCAGCAATGAAATCTTCACACCATTTCACATCCTGTTCCATCCAGAACCTCGTGTTGTTCCCCGGCTTCATATTTAGCTTGAACTCATTTACCCTTGAATCCAATTCTTCTTCAACCATCTTTAGCGTACCATCACTGAACTTGTATAGCTCACCTACTCTTTGTCGAATCACTAACCCCCTTATCCATAGATTGACTGCAGCAGAGAGGGACTTTTTTTCCACGAATGGGCAGATGGTCAAGGTGCCCTTGAAGGTTCAAAAGGTACAGATCTTCAAAGTCACTTGGGAACAAGTGCTTGAAGTCATTTTCTTCAATTACATGGTCTTGAAAGTTAGCTCTTCTAAGGACAATCTTCTTCAGATAATCATAGCCATAAATTGGGAAGATCTCCACACTGACCACACTTAGAATTCACAGCTTGGATCGAACAGTTTTGCGCTTCTTGTCAGCACCATGTCTTTCAATGTAGAATTTCTTCTTTTTGAACCACCAATGAGATATGCCGTACGAGGCAGCAATGTCATACACCTGTTCCTTGTCAGTCCAGAATTGATCGGGTACCATCTGCTCAAGACCTGGATATGAATATGTTGCATCCTTCATCTTGGAAATAGATAAGGTCGGTCTTCTTCCGTATGTTCTAGCACGTAGGTAATCCAGATCTCTGTTGAAGAAGAATTCTGATTGAATAGTCTTCTGTCTGGGTTCACCGCCAAGAGGAAGAGGATTGTTGACATTAAAACGACTGATATTCTCATCAACTTGATCGGTCAACATCTTGTGGCATTCTTCCATTTGGTATTGAAGATGACCGGCATCGGAATGGAAGACTTTGACGACTTCAAAGGCTGGGCCTTCAAGATCCTTAGGAGTGATTGGCGTGATTCCTGATAAGGATTTAAAAGGTACACTTTTGAGGGGTCATTTAAGCCCTTAATTAATCACTTTTGTATCCGTTACTACTTAATTTCGTTCCTTTTCACTTTTTAGGTCTCTTGAAGGCAAATTGCTAGAATGACACTTATTCAGATGAAAAGGCGCGAATATACGAAGAAAATGGCCAAGTCAAGAATCGAGACACTCAAGTCTCTTTGGAAATGAAGGGGCGCGTCAACATCGCTAATCATGACGCCGTCGCGACACATCTTGAGACGACTCAGTAGCCAAATTGCTAATTTACAAGTGACGGCATCAGGTTTAAAAGAGTAGGACGTCGCAACTCAGACGGCCTAGATTTGGATCCAGACGGCATCAGAGGTTGAAGCCGACGTCGTCATGAGCATAAGGTGACGCCGTCACAGAGTTGACGTGGCCAAGACGAAACCCTAATGGCGGCGACCCGACGGTGTCACAATTAAAGAGTGACGCCGTCGCATTTTGTAACACTATATATAGAATATGAATTTTTCAATTTTAGGGAGGTAGTTTTGTGGAGTAAAAACCTAAACCGAACCAAGGCTGTCTTGGGCGGTATCTTAGGGTTCCATACCCTATTTTACAACAAGATAAGTGTTTTACTTCATTGATTCAATCATGTCTTCAATTGTTTGTGTGTATGATTGCATGTTCTCCATGTCCGGCTAATTTACCTGTGTGTTTGCTTAGATAATATGAAACCTAGTTATTGAATATTGATTGGTTGTCTCTTATCTTAATTGTGATTGACCTAGTATTGCGATAGGTCATTCGTTGTGTTATTAATGCTTGATTAGTCTTTGTTGAACCCTAGCTTATAGTTACTAGTGGAATTGTAGGCTAAATATCCAAAGATAACCTTAGTGTTAAGTTTATGAATCCTAGAGATTTCGTAGTCATTAACCTGAGGTAGCTTCAAAGAGTTAGGGATAAACGCGTACCCTACAACCTTAGAAACACAAAGCGTTAAGAATAAGGACGTGATAATTCAACCATCAATATAGGAGATAACTAGGGAGTAATAACATCTAAGTAAACACATTCTTAATCATCATAAGAGCACACAACAATAAACATAGACTACACTCACCTTAGTTTAGATAATTAGATAATAGTAGAGTAATCGGTAGAAATACCAACCCCCCAAATCAAAACCCCGAGATTTGTACCTTTCCATTTTCTAAAAAAACATAAAAAAGATAAAAAATAATCTTTCTCAACCCCAACCTTAGCATAGTAATTTCTCACTAGCATTCCTATTCCCCTAGAAAATGATATCAATTCCCGAGGCTTACCCTAATACTACACTACAACGATTAGGTTCACTGCCTAGGGTGTTGAAAAACTTGCTTGACAAAAAGGAAGTTCCTTTGACCCCGAACGCGCGTTGTACGCGCATCAAGTTTTTGGCGCCGTTGCCGGGGAATAGAATAGCTAGTTAGGAGTTCACCTCGTTTAGGTTTCCTTGCTTGATTCCTATCAAGTAAGCCTTTTTCCCATTTTTAGCTTCCTCGTAGTCTATCCCCCTTCTTCGTGACCTTTGTTCGTAAAATCCCTCACTCACCAAGATTCACATCTTTCGCCGAAGAGCCTTCACACTACCCGCCCCCAATCCCCCTCCCAATCCCGAAATTGAGAACGCAATCCCACAAAATCCCTCACCCGTTCACCACGTTGGAAATCACCTAGGGCATCATGAAATAAATTGGCAACAACAAAGTCCTTTCTATGACTCGGATTCCGATGAGGAGTTTGATTATGGTGAAGCACTTGATAACGGGGAGGTCATCGATGAAGTTAATCTTGAAATGGAATAGGACCCCTCCCAATGTTTTGACCCTAGGTGTAGAATTGAGAAGGATAGTCCCTTTAACATGCAATTCCCTTGAAAAATAGGATTAGAAGGATTTGATGCTTACTTGAATTCGTTCTTGCATTTAAACTTAATCTCAAGGAACTTATACAATAAAATTAAGGTCAGTGAGTTAACTTATCAAGGGAACAATATTGTTAAAGCAGTCACTCATTTGCATGTGTTTGTTGGAAGTTTTGCTTATTTGGTAGAATTCATGGTCTTAGAAAACTTAGGAGAATTTATTGATAAGGACCTCACTCAAGTAACTTTTGGAAAACCTTTTAAGAGAATGACTAGGTTGAATGAACGAATGATTGATGGTCTAATTACATTCTCCGATGAAGTTTAAGACTTTGTCTACCAAATGCCACGTGCTCATCCTAGGTTTAAACACAAGGATATTGAGGCATGTAATAGAATGACTCCTATTCCATTGCTTAGTGAAAGGGATAAGCAAATTGGACTTAGGTACCCATATGAGAAAACTAAGAGGTATTACAAAAAATGCCTCAAGTTAGGAGATGAGTACAAGAAAAGTGAGAGAACATTGGAATGGCTTAGATATGGCACATAAGCGTGCACGAGACCACGTAGGGGCACGACTTCGAGTCTAGCTACAAGACTCATAAATAAAGAAAAGCGCTTCGTGGGAGGCAACCCATGCTTAATTGTTTGCTTGTTTGTGTCGTATATCTTTTATTGATTGTTTATTCTCATGTTTAAATTTGTAAAAATATTTTATTTTGTCTTTAACCTCGTCTTAATTACATATAAAGGTATTTTACATAAGGAATAAGTGTAGGGAGGATTACACACGTTTTCAAAAAGAATGTGAACATGAGAATTACAATTATTTAAAAGATATATATATGTGTGTTTGTTCGAGTCAAATGCTTGTATCGAGTCATAATTGATGTTTTGCAGGAAATTTTTCCAGATTCTAAAGATAAAAATTTTCCAGAAAATTGCAGACCAATTTACGTCGGGATAACCGACGGCGTGTGGTCGCAATCGACGCGCGTCGGGAGGAGTAAAGCGCTTACTAGTTTTTCTCGTTTTCTAAGCAACTTATAAATTTTTGGAATTTTTCAGGTCTTAATTTTCCAGGTCTTAATTTTCTAGAAAATCTGTAAACATCCATTCCATAAGCATTATATCCTAGTTTAGTAGAGTCATATATATATTGTTACCACCGATTTTACGCGAAGGTTTCGTTTGTTTTCTTCAAGTGTACAGGTTTAATTTATCAAGAAGAAGATACATAAGATTGGAAGGAGCTTTTAATGCTAACACTCTTCTTGAAGAAAGATTTAACCACTACTTCACACGGATCCTACCGAGCTAATCAGGGGAGTACTAGTTTCTTTCGTTTTTAATTACCTTCCATTATCATAATTTTGATACTTTCGGGGAACATTGGGGACAATGTTCAGTTTAAGTGTAGGGAGGGAAAATAAAACGGGAAC
Organism: Chrysanthemum lavandulifolium; assembly: GCA_022545495.1. NCBI lineage: Eukaryota > Viridiplantae > Streptophyta > Magnoliopsida > Asterales > Asteraceae > Chrysanthemum > Chrysanthemum lavandulifolium. Next base: position 178,027,402 of record CM040246.1, read on the forward strand.
TTTGAAACTATGCTTATCCTTGATTATTTGTCTTGTCCAATTTCATTTGTGTAATAAACCATGAGAAATATCGGTTAGGGTAATTTCGGCACCAAATTAAAAAATTTTCATGACATGTAAGAATGGGCCATTACTCTTAATAAAGCGTCTCATGGATAGGAAGTTATATGACTAGCACAAAAACCCTTTACCACTTAAATTCCACCCAAAATGTGAGGATCGCCCTTAGATTTGTAGGAATTAAAGCATTCCACTTTAATGCTTCGAGTGTGAACCAGTAGTATAATAGATTCTAGAACTTGTTTTGTGATGCATTCCGAGATTGCTAGTGAGACTACACTTGTGTAGTTAGGAATAACTAAATGATAAGAGGCATTAGGATACCCCTTGTTTGATACCCGTAATACAATTACATCTTCCACATTGGTTGAGTAATTCCCCCACACCCTTGCGTTGTACTCATCTTAAGTACACGATACCCCTAGTTAACCCCTCAGAGCCTATCCTTTTCGCGGTTCTCGTGATGTTTTAGTTTTCCGGAATATCAATGAAGAGCATTGTTTACAATCCACCCCCAAATGTACACTCAAATCGCCTTAGCCTACTTTGTATGCACTCACTTTTAGTGCATTATTGTTATCATACTAAACCCTTAGTTCAATTATCTAGTTGCTTGCATAAGTTGCTAAGTCGAGTCATATCCTTTGTACACAGTTTTGGGACGATTGGGACTCATGGGAAAAGTTAAATTTTATGAAATGACGGGAAGGGAACGTTAAATTCAAATTCCTTTTATTTGCGTATCAATGTACTCCAAGTGTTTTGATCTTTTCAATTCGGGTCAAATTAGTGTCAGAGTAATAAAAACTCAAGTGTAGGGATGTGCCTATAAATCCCTATCATTTTGATGTTATCGTAGAGGATGGTAGAGTAAAAGTGTATAAAAAAAAACATACGGGTTACCATCCTACATCTATCTTTAAATTTATGTTCGTTTGTTTCAAATTATCTAGAGTTTAGATTCTCGAGTCTTGGCTTAGCAACGCCATTCTTCGCATGCTTGTAACATAAAGATTTTTGACTTGCCACCACTAAATCGCCTATCCCACCAAACCCTTTGTTTCCCTACCGTAAGCCTAACATTACAACCCTGTAAAAGAACTCTTGGATAGTCTTTCCTAGGTGCATACACCAAAGCGATGGAGGTTTGATCTAGTCTCAAGTCTATGGTAATCTATGTACTAGGACCGGTTAATGAGTGTTTATCTTCCATTTCCAACTTGATATATTTCATATACACCCGAGAGATAAGAGTATCCAAACACCACTTGTGATGTGCTAGTATGTAATTTCCATGCTTGTTATGACTTTTGCGGGGATTATATGTGTTGTGAATCATTCTAAACTAATGCTTCATGACCCCTAACTTATAAATTAATTGGCTAAAAGCACATTTGTTTGAGGACAAGCAAATACCAAGTGTAGGGATATTTGATAAGGATTTAAAATGTACACTTTTGAGGGGTCATTTAAGCCCTTAATTGATCACTTTTGTATCCGTTACTACTTAATTTCGTTCCTTTTCAATTTTTAGGTCTCTTGAAGGCAAATTGCGGGAATGACACTTATTCGGACGAAAAGGTGTGAATATACGAAGAAAATGGCCAAGTCAAGAATCGAGACACTCAAGCTGCTGGAAAATGAAGGGGACTGCGTCACTGCTTAACTGCGACGCCGTCGCGACACATCTTGAGACGACTCAGTAGCCAGATTGCTAATTTACAAGTGATGGCATCAGGTTTAAAAGAGTAGGACGTCGCAACTCAGACGGCCTAGATTTGGATCCAGACGGCGTCAGAGGTTGAAGCCGACGTCGTCATGAGCATAAGGTGACGCCGTCACAGAGTTGACGTGGCCAAGACGAAACCCTAATGGCGGCGACCCGACGGTGGCACAATTAAAGAGTGACGCCGTCGCATTTTGTAACACTATATATAGAATCCGAATTTTTCAATTTTAGGGAGGTAGTTTTGTGGAGTAAAATCCTAAACCGAACCAAGGCTGTCTTGGGCGGTATCTTAGGGTTCCATACCCTATTTTACAACAAGATAAGTGTTTTGCTTCATTGATTCAATCATGTCTTCAATTGTTTGTGTGTATGATTGCATGTTCTCCATGTCCGGCTAATTTACCTGTGTGTTTGCTTAGATAATATGAAACCTAGTTATTAAATATTGATTGGTTGTCTCTTATCTTAATTGTGATTGACCTAGTATTGCGATAGGTCATTCGTTGTGTTATTAATGCTTGATTAGTCTTTGTTGAACCCTAGCTTATAGTTACTAGTGGAATTGTAGGCTAAATATCCAAAGATAACCTTAGTGTTAAGTTTATGAATCCTAGAGATTTCGTAGTCATTAACCTTAGGTAGCTTCAAAGAGTTAGGGATAAACGCATACCCTACGACCTTAGAAACACAACGCGTTAAGAATAAGGATGTGACAATTCGACCATCAATAGGAGATAACTAGGGAGTAATAACATCTAAGTAAACACATTCTTAATCATCATAAGAGCACACAACAATAGACATAGACTAGACTCACCTTAGTTTAGATAATTAGATAATAGTAGAGTAATCGGTAGAAATACCAACCCCCCAAATCAAAACCCCTAGATTCGTACCTTTCCATTTTCTAAAAAAACATAAAAAAGATAAAAAATAATCTTCCTCAATCCCAACCTTAGCGTAGTAATTTCTCACTAGCATTCCTATTCCCCTAGAGAACGATATCAATTCCCGAGGCTTACCCTAATACTACACTACAACGATTAGGTTCACTGCCTAGGGTGTTGAAAAACTTGCTTGACGAAAAGGAAGTTCCTTTGACCCCGAACGCGCGTTGTACGCTTATCAATTCCCTTCTTTTCACAAAACCATTTAATGAAACTTCCCATGTCACCAGTGATATGTAAGAGTGAATCTTCCGAAGGGGCTTCATGGTTGGCTGCAATGGTGGTTGCCCAGTTATTGTCAGGGACAATCAAGTCAGACTCAAGAATGACCCATGAAGGTTCAGGAGTTTGAGGTCTTTCCTTGTTCAACCAGCTTTGAGTCATATCTTTAGATAGTGCAGCTCTAGATTTTTTAATGTGTTTTCCCCCAATATATGCATCCCACCAATATTCATCTTCAGATAGTTTAGGGATATGCTTGGTGGAAGCATCATCGTCTTCTGATTCTGACTCTTGCACGATTTAAGATTCTTCATTTAACATCTGCTCTTCTGGGACTGAGGAGAAGGTGGGTGTAAACCGAGAATCAACAGTGGTCCATGCTGTAGAAGTCTTCTGAGACCCTTGACCGCCAGATGAACCAGTTTGGTTAGAAGGTTTTGGTGGAGGTGTTGGTGGATTTGTCTTTTGAGTTTCAGCAGCACTAGAAGATCCACCAATTCCAGATGACCCAGCTCCACCAGTTGGAGGAGGAGGAGGTGGTGGAGATTTTGGACCCCTAGACATATATTCCATCATAACAACTCTTCTCTTCTTCTTTCCCTCCCTTTCACGAATGTCTTCCAGGAACTGCAAATGATCATCATGCTTGATAGATTCCTGGAGAGCTTCATACAGTTTCTTGTGAACTTCATCCATATGTTCATCTGTGTCATACATTTTATCGGAGAGGACTGATCTCATATCCAAAGTGGGCAAATCCTTAAACCTCTGAAGCAGCAGAGCTTTCATCACCCATTCCACTGCATCCTTAACTTCCGCTTCAATGGCATTTGCAACTTCGGAGTTTAAATTGAAACTCTCCAGCTTGGATAGACGACGATCAAGATGTTTTACAGATTTGGGCAGGTGATGCTTCTCGAGGACATCGATTCTCTTTAGTGCTTCATCAAGAAGTTGCTCTGTAGTCTTGGTGGGAGGTGGTGAAGCTGGTGGTGTAACATAGTCACTAATGGTGACGACAGGTGGAGTGATGGTAGCGGACACGGGTGGTGGAAGTGTGGTTGCTTGAGCAGAAACGGGTGGTGGAAGTGCGGTTGATGGAGTTGTTGTTGATGAAGTGACTACGGGTGTTGACATTAGAGGAATAGTTGATGTGTCTTGCTGGATAGTGACCGAGAACATAGATTCGACTTCTTCCTTTTCATCGTTTTGTTTATCCGACTCGACATTTGAGGGTCTGTCCTTAAGGAATTGGTCACCATAAGTTATATCAGCCTCAAGGTTCTTCAGGGATGATAGGGATCTCGTTGACATGTTTGCTTCATCCATACGTACGTGTTCCTCAGACCTTGTCTTTAGAGTCTCCTGTGATTCTTCCAGCAGTTCATTTCCCCTACCTCTGTGTCTTGTCTGTCAGTTTCCATATGTACATTTTCTGTTTCTTGTACTGGTACTACTTCCGTAGAAGGTACAGATTCCTGAATTTCTGACTGGGTGTCACTGGAGGCAAGAGTGTCCTCCTATGTATCAGACACATCTTTTTCCACTCCAATTTGTTCTTGAGCTGAGGATGATTCAACGCTTCTTTTCTTGAGCTCAAATTGCGTTGTCGTTTTTGGAGTAGGAGTGGAAATGGTTAACAACATCTGAGCCGCTTGCTCTGCTTCTTCTCCAGCTATTCCTTTACCTTTGCCTTGAGAGACGGGAATGGTTTGGCGTGGTACTGAATCAGGTTCTTGTATCATAACCCCCTTCAATGGCTGTCTTTGAGACACATCAAGAATTTCCAGGCTCTGTTGGATTGTTGGAGTGCAGCCTCGTCTTTGTCCATTAAATTCACCTCTTTCTCAGGTACCTCAGACCCTTTTCCTTTTCCCTTTCCAGCGTCTCTCTTTCTCCTTTTTTGCTTTTGAGTTGGAGAATCAGCAGACACTAATCTATCTTGTCTCTTCTTAGGGAGGCTTGCATAAGTAGACATTGAGGATGTGGATTTGGGTTGTGTGGGTGTAGGATTTGGTGCGTCATCAATGGTTGTGCCAGAGGCCTTCTTTAAGTATTTCTTGAAGTAATCTGCCTTCTTAGTTCTTTCAGTGAGAAGAGCTTAAGGAATTGGCATTCCAAAGACCTCTTTGTTCATTCCTTTGGCAACAAATTTCAGGTTACCAAGAACATATTCATCACCAGCTTCATGTAGAACAGACTCACTTCTTGGAGTAAACTGATGTTTCAGCTGCAAGTGCTGGATGATTAGCTTAGAGAACCTTATGCTAGGAATCACCCTCTTGTCTTTGGATTTCTTTCCTTTGACTTGATTCAAAAGTTTTGTCCGTCAGTGATGAATGTGTCCATAGCCAAGGAGAATTCTTCCCAAATGCGTTCAGCGAAATCGATATGTACCCTTTTAACAATCCCCCACATGATTTGTAGAATTGGAGCCCTTACTCTGTCAAACCTAAAGTTTTACCGGTTAAACACAGGTTGAGAATGGTGGCAATGGCTCTCCATGGTTGATACATATCGTTGGTGATGATTGTTGAGACCTTTGTTAAATTCACGGGATATCCCAATTCTTCGACAAAGTCCATTAGTTCATCAGCAGTAGGTGGAGTAACAAATGGATTTGCAGGGTCTCGTGGAGTGATTCCAAGGGTCTCCCTGAGAGTCTCAATGTTGATTTCATACCACTTGTCATCAAGTTTACAAGTGTATGTGGCAGTGATCTTGTCCCATGTTACAGTGTTCCAGAATTGTTGCAGGTAAATGGCAGGAATTGTGCATCGCATGATTAAGGCACCGAAAAAGTTGGTGTTCTTCAGAATATCAACAACAATTTGGTAGATTGGGTTCAGTTGGTTTCTGTCCACATCTACGAAGCAGTTGCTTTTAGCAATGTCCACCCATTCAATATGTGGAAGAATTTCATCGTCGATAGGGTGGAGCGGTGGTAGCAAGATTCTCAGAAGAAGTTGTGCCTGCCATTGTAATTCTGTAGAGCACACAAAAAAAAACAATAATATCCGGAAATTTAGTTAGGTTAGACAAGATCAATGGATCAACCTTATTGCAACACCATAACTTAGACACTAAGTTTGTGATTTAAGCATACGAAATATCATACACACATTAGTGAAAACGATATGAATGAGGAAGAGACATATTAAGTGTAGGACACACACAAACATCATAGAGAATAGACAATGAATGATGGGTAAATGCACACAGACGCAGCAAGTATACGATCAACACGCAATGACCAAATAGGTACAATGAAGGAAACAACTTGTAGGACAAATCACATAGAGTCAATCATTATTTAGACAAGTTGCATCAGACAAATCGCATATTTGTGAAGACAAATTGCTTTATGGAAAAATCGCATAATGCATAAGACAAGTCGCATAGTGAACAAATCGCATTATGTCAAAACGCATAGGTCAAAGGTAGTCAACAAACCGCACACATCAAAACGCATGGGACAAATCGCATACTGCAAATCGCTTACATTTAGAAAATTGTAAAGACAAAACGCATTGTGGACAAATCGCATTGGTCAAGGGCATTTAACAAACCGCATACGTCAAAACGCATGGGACAAATCGCATAGAGCAAATCGCATTCATCAAGTAGCTTATGACAAAACGCATAAGAAATATAAAGAGACAAATCGCTTTAAGCAATTGATACGACAAATCGCATCAATTATTTTAAAATGACAAATCGCTTTTCAGATCATATGGGACAAATCGCATACAAGAATTTACGAAGACAAGTCGCTTTCAAGCAACCAATGACAAATCGCATTAAAGAATATAGGGGACAAATCGCAACTAGGCAAAATTACTCAAATCGCATCCAAGAATGTCTGACGAGAGATAATAACATCGATCAACATATACACCCTGATAAATCTATCACGCAACTCATTAATCACAAACAAAGTACTACACACCAATCAACCTAAATCCATTCTAAGGGACACGCATGATAACAGGGAAACAATCAACCACAAACTAAGCAAATACATAATCCTGAACCATCAACATATACCCATACTGAACCCAGAAAACATAACCACAAACCTAGATAATGGAATAATCGAGAGAGAAAATGCTGAGTGAATCTGCAAGAAAAACGTTAATTGGATGTGTGTATATGATGAGATTAGCAAATAAAAGTCTCCTTTAGAGCTGAATCATACCACGAATATACTGGTTAGTCAAATCGCTTTGAAGAATGATTTATAAAGAGAAAAAGTGATTAGTTTGACTGAGTATTTTGATGATTTTGACCAATGATTGACAAATCGCATTTTATATATGAAGTGTAAGTTTTAACAGATGACACATTTAGTCCCTACATTTTGACAAATCGCATAAGTGTTAATCCATGACAAATCGCATGATGAACTTCGATTTGACAAAACACATTAAAACAAAGGATTTTGACAAACCTCATATACACAACATCTAACATAACATAATTTGACAGATTCAATCACTCAAAGTATCATTCAAGGTTAGCAACAAAAATTCCAACAAGTACATGAGACTCATGATAGATGCATGAAAGAGATACACAATTAAGACAAGTAATGCATATGATGCAGAAGGCATAATGATATGAATAGAGCAAGACTTGTGGCACTAATTCGAAACATAAAAGCACATGCAAAACACAAGAATAATTGCAATCATGCAGAGAGTAATTTGCAGTCAGGAATGGTAGAGTGATTAATTCCCCCCTCAATAAATGACACGAATATGAATGAGTGATCATTGATTGAATTTAACCCATGTATGAATCCAGGACATGTTAGGTATGTGAGTGTTGATAGACATTTGTTTTTTTTTGTTAAAAATAGAAGAGCATATGTTCGAACTTCATCTAAAGACCCGTGCCATTATTGAATGACATTTCTAGGACCGTAGATGTTATCGATAACAGATTTTTCAAATTTTTCTGGATTTTACAGAATTTTTAATTAACTATCATGTATATGTGTATAAAAGAATGTAGTAATAAATTAATTTTTGTTGTTATTTTTTTATTATTTTTTTTATTTTTTTTTATGAAATTATCCATCAACCAGTGAGGTACGAGTCCTGAGCAAAAGTGATCAGGAGTCACAGTACATGCAAATCAATTTTGACAAGCTAAAATTCCCTGATGATTAGCCTTCAATTCAGTTGGAAACCAGGTCATGATGTTCATGATTGAATTGAGCATTGTACCTGAAAAAGACTAAGGAAAATTTGCACTAATAGCACATGTAGCATTGCATATAGATGGGTTAGTAGCAGTTGTATCCTGATCTTTGGATGTTTTACAGTTAGGCCTTGGAATGTCATTAGTGGTCAGTGTCCTGATGGGAATCCACTTAAATCCAACATTCTTAAAGATTTTTCCAGTGGGCATCCACTTAAGACAGGAGCTAGAAGTGTGATTCCTATTGGGTTCAATGTTCTTAAACAATCTACCAGTAGGCATCCACTTAAGACCAGAGCGAGTAGAGTTAGATCTCTTAGTCACAGTAGAAGATGTAACCATTTCCCTATTCTTGATTTTAGACATTTTGCTGTAACTTGTTTCTTAGGGGAGTGGTTAGCCATTTGATACTTCTTACGTGCTCTAGATGATCTTCTTACATTCCTGATCCTAGAGCTTTGAGCATTAGTCTGAGAATTGTCATTCATCTTAACAGAATGAATTAGTGAAGTGACTGATTTTGACAAAAAAGTGTACTCATCAACTTGGGAGGGAGGCAAACCTTGATTTTGAGGGTTTAAATCTTTCTGAATTAAATGCATTGGGCTACCTAATTACAGATCGTTCATTAGTAATTTGTGAAACTGGCTTCCCCAAGGTTAATGGTTTTGCAAACTTAGTGTTCCCTCCATTTCCAATAATTTTTCTAAGCTCATTTTTTAAGGCAACTATGGCGAAGCTCTTATCCTGAAGTTTAGCTTTGAGGGCTTCAATGTCTACTAACAAAGAGCTTGTATGATCTAAAGACTTGGTCTGATCCTCTTTAGTATGGACACATTAATCTAATTATTTCTTCCTTAGAGACTCATTTTCCCTTAATAATTTGGCCACACATAATGCTAATTCATCATTCCTAGCTTTGACAGTATCATTAACCTCAATATTTCAATTGTTCATACCCATATTAATTTCCTTATGCAAGTCTGAGATTTGTTTTTTCAGATTACATATGGTTGAGTCATTGTCTTGAAGCTGAGTTTTTAACTGGTTGATTTCAAAAAATTCTCAAAATTCTAGGAATTCCGAATTTATGCAAGATTTTGTAGCAAGAAAATTTTCTTCCTTTTGTTGTATTGCAATTTCCAGATAAATGCAATGTTTTTCAAGAATTGAGTATTTGTTTGAAAGTTCTTTAAAATTTTCTTATCAACCACATTGTTAGTCATGATATGTTTTATCATTGACTCAACCTCAGTTACAGGACATTTATCAGCCACATGTTCTGTAAGATCATTAGTTTGCACATAATTAAGCACATATGGATTATTAATAAGAGTTACCGAAGATTCAGCACTCAATGAAGATTCTGCACCCAATGTTTGTTCATTCAACATTTTCCACTCAGCATCTTTCTTCTTTGAGGCAAGAGTTTCTGAATAGCTTGTTGCTTCCATTTTTTATGTGTCTCTAATTCTGGCTTCAGCAATACCCGATAGATAACCCAACTCCTCACACCTCTCTATTGATTGCATCTCATATTCATTCATGTAATCACTGTTCTGGGTAGCTTTCTCAATGTACTTCTTCACATTGACCATAAGATGGATAAATGTATCAATGAACTAATGGATTTCCATTCCGGTATGTTTTTTGAAAGAAATTTCAGTCATGTGTTGATCATAATCTGATAAATATTCCCCACTGATGAATGGCTGAAATTGTTTGTGGATTACTTGAAGTGCAGAACTGGAACCATCCTTTTGAACCTTTTCTTTGGTAACGTAGATAAGTCCTGACGGAAGAGGGCACTACATAGTTATGGGTAGAAGCAATATGAGGTGAGAGTAAAGTAGCTGATAGGGCTCAATGCCGCATTCGTTTTGCATAGCATTCTGTAGCATTAATAGGTGTAACTCTTTCTCATTGGACTCAGAGTATGAAGATTTTAGATCATCATTGGCTGAATTAATCATGGTTAAACTTTCTGAGTAGTAAATATGTAGGATATACGATTTCACAAACACATTAAACCATAATCACAAGTGGCGTTCAAGATGTTTAGAGAGAGAAAGTTCTAGAGAGAGAAAGGGAAGAGAGTTGGGAACTATGTGAAACAAAGAAAAATGGTATTGAAGCTCCAACCCTCTACCTTGGGAGGTAGAGGGTATTTATAGTGTCTTACAAATAAACGCCACCTACGGGTGTGGATCGGGCATACGGTGGGTAAAGACCGTCCGTCCTCCACGGTGTTACTTAAGAAACTACTTACTAACATATCTTGACTACGACTACGAGCTTTCTATCAAATACATATACTTGAGGTGACCGACTCTTTAACGATGAATTTTCTAATTCTAACAATCTCCCCTAAGGAGGTCACCTCAATTTACAATGAATACAAAGATATTACATTAGATTGTTCTAGGATTCTTGATTAAGTTCTTTGCTCGAGAGCTTCGTAGTCTTTGATTCTTCATGCTTTTTTTTGGGTAAAGGGTTAATTCACCCGGTAAAATATATTACGCCAAAAACATTGAAGTACAAATGATGAGGTGAATCCTCATCTCGATCCCTAGGACACTTACAGACTCTCCTATAGGAATGCAACATCATTCCTATAACTTACAATATAAGCGTGACAGACCACACTTATAACTAAACATCAGACTACAACGATAAAAAGAATAAAAATAAATGCACTTCAATTAGAAATACTTGAATCTTCAAGTCACCATAGTAGTCCAAAACTTCCAGCATCGCCCAATTATACAATATCATGGTCCTCAAATTGAAGTACAGTTCACAAGTTTCACACAACGGTTGGTGAGGGACTCTAAAACCACGGATAGAGCAGCAAGCTCAAAACTCGCTCCAAAGGTGTATGTTGAGATGCAAACCAAAACACCAATAAGAATAACCAATAAATACGTATAAATCCAACACACGTCAACTCCATGATCATGTAATCAACAAAAAGAATCAGTTCACAAATTTCGCACAACGATTGGTGAAAGACTCTAAAACCACGGATAGAGCAGCAAGCAAAACTCGCTCCAAAAGTGTGCGTTGAGATGCTAAACCAAACCCCAATGTGATACCGAGCATAGAACATAAATATAGGGTAACAACCCCTAACCACCAATCGGCCATTAAACCGACCAATACAATACACCTAAAGCCCCAAGATCACCGAATGCGTGATTTTTGAATAAGAACCACAAAAACTTAACTTCCACTCTCCCAAACCCACTTAATCTGATGATAATCAACGTGCATGAAAGCCAACGAGCAAAGAAACCGAGACCCAAACAAGGATCACATTAAACCAGAAAATATGACGAACCAAAAAAAGGTTGTCGATTCCATGTAAGCCCCCAATAGAATGAGCATATCGTATCAAGAATAACAGATCCAAAGATCCCCATGTTAAGAACCAGCGAACAGCCCCACTACCAAAAACAGCCCCTAGAAAAGCGATTAAAATAATCGTATACAATATGCTAAAAGGGTGTAGCAGATCGAGAATAATATAGACAGGAAAATCACCGACCCACTAAGCAATACATGTACGAGATTCAAAGCAGATCGAGAATAATATTCATTAGTAACCACCGACCCACTAACAAAACATGTATGAGGAAATCAAAAGTAATAAAGAAAGGCAAACACCGACCAATTTATAACAACCCAAAGAAGATTGGACCAATAAGGATGAGTGGATGTTTGCTAACCATTCACTAGACGACAATAAATATTCAATGATAGAAAAAAAAACATGCCGATCAAATTAATAAGAGTGGCGGCCGGAATTTTCTTTTTTGTCGCCTAATAGAGAGAGAAAACGTAGGGCTACATACTTGATTCTTCATGTTCCGCATGTTTGGATAATTTCAAGTGGAGGTCTTTAACTGATCCACGTGATGATGAGTTTTGAGCCAGCATTGAGATCATCAGCTAACATAAATCTCTAACTCATCCATTGTGGTGTTGGTATTATGTGATATTGTGACATATGGACCGACATGCTCACATTCTGGATCATGATATATTCTTATCAGAGTAGCGGAAGCTTTTACTGGTTCATGATATTTGCAAAGAAACATAGCGAAGCATGGAGTGAAAGTATCGAGTTGTTGAAGCACTTATCATGATTTCTTTAGAGATGAATGTGTAGTGTGAGCATGCGGCTATGGATTGACCACTTCATTCGATCACCGCAAAGCGTCGGTGTACCGCATACAACGATTAGCAATAAAGCGCACGAAAGTGTCTTTGATCACTTCGTTGAATTGAGGTACACGCCCACGATTCCCATTGAACAATTACAAGCATCGCTGTGATCGGTAAAATTCAAAGAATTTCCTTGATAGGGTTTCGCGTTGCTCTAGCCGTTCTCAAACCGAACGTCTCAAAGAAGACAACATGGAGTGAGTGAACCAAATAATTGAGATTCACCGATTGATGAAAAGAGATTTGAAAAATAATCGAGTACCGCTCAATAGAAATTGTTTTGCAATACAACGAAGGTTTTAATGAAAATCAATTATCAATCATTAACACCTTTTATTTTGAAATATTTATGTGCTAAAGAAAAGAGTTTTTAAGCACAATGACCGGTTTTCAAAGGGATCCGTCAATCCATAACTCGAACCAGATTGATTCAAAAGATTGAATCGCCCCATTGTTTACATTCGGTTGTCACATGGTTGATCTATTGGATAGATCTCACATGCCACCCACCGTGAGCTTGTTTGATGTTGGCTCCAGAAGGCTTTCCATCTTCATTGTAAATATGTTTGCATATCACTCAGATGTTCTGGCAATACCACAAGGATAATGCGTAGGACACATAAGATATAATCTCTATGTCCACATTGTGTGAAATAGAGAGTCTTCATTGACAGTGTCCTAAAGAGATTTTTTTGACGATCTCGTGGCTCTAAACTCAATTGTGCATATTTTGGTTCCTATGCCGGAGACTAGGGAGAGGGTCTCCTTCTTCAATATCAACAATCTCTAAGAGAAAGTCGATAGATAGTGTCACTTCCCTGTAAGAATGAAACAAGCCCTTTTAAGAGGAACTTGAGTGGTTTGGGAAGTTGAAGTGCAGTGCGTCCTTTGGGTTCATGACGCCTTGTCTTCAATACCGATGTTACCTTGGTAACCACCAAGAGTATATGAATTGAACCCCTGTTTACGCCCTAAGGTTGAATGAATGGAGGGTTATTTCTTTTCACCCTTTTCTCATTTCATTTCTTTTTCATTCTTCACCCTTGATTGCTTACCGAGACTTCATAACTAGAACCTTGTTGGGTTTATTCCAAGACTAGCTCGGCCTCATCCGCACTCTTCCCATATCTCACTTTTCTCCTTTTTCATCATACCTAAGGACTTCTACACTAACTAGTGGATTGTCCTGGTAGACCCCTCCGGTTCTGGCGGATCATGGGAGCAAATATCTAACCTTATCATCCTTATACCACCGTACATAAAGTAAATTTGGTCGGTCTATTTGGTATTGTTCATCTGCAATTGGAACCAATTGAAAACTATTTGAAAATCAATCCAGATACTTGTGATATATTATCAAAGCATTTTGTACCTGAATTGTTTTTGATATTTTTAGAAAAAGAGGTCCCCCTCAACATGTGCCTCATGTATTTGAAATCGTTTTAGCACACGGAGGCAAGAGGAAGAATTAACTTCTTTGATTACCATTTCTAAAAGATATCAACATCACTTCCCTGATTAAATCAAGTAGATAAAGCATATTGGGGAAGGATGAGGTTTTCAAAAGTTTGCTCCCCCTCAATATGTGCCTCGAGGTTTGAAAGAGTTTTGCACATACTATAGGGAACCTGCACTTAGAGACAAATCAATCACGTTTTAATTCTTTGTGGTTTAAAAAGATGCTCCCCCTCAACATGTGCATGGAAAATTTGATATCGTTTGGTACATGTGGGGAGGAAAGCTCTTTAAACACTTATAAAACCAATTATCAAGTTATCAGTTTAAATCTAATTTAAATCACAAATTCTCTATGATCACACTTTCCAAATCCTTTGAGAGTTGTGATCTCTATTGATTTAAATAAAAATTTGAGAGCTTTTTGAGGAGAATAGTGACTTGCTTTTGAAAAGAACATTTTAACTGATAAGGATCAGATTTTCAGACTTTAAACTCCATTGTTTAAACATGCAAGAGTATCTTTTGAAAACATAACATTAGCAAAAGGTTTTGAATCAATTGTATAAAACATTGTTCTTTTTGATTTTCCAAGAATAACCTTGCTCATTTACTTGCCAATTGTTTGAAAAATAACCTTTCAAAATAACCTCTTTAATTTGATTGAAATCATTCTCCCCCTCAATCAATGACACAAGTTGTTGATTGAGAGATAGAGATTTTGACAGATGATGAGCACAGATGATTAACAAGAATAATAGAGTACGAGGTATTTTCAAAGCAATTTGGTTTTCATTAGATGGAAAATATTTTTCAGAAGAATCATTAGACGGAAAAATATTTGGAAAGATAAACATTTGTCTTTTAGATGACAAACATTTGTTTTAAGAATCAGAGCATGAGATTTGAAAAATAAGATAAAGCATGGCTCTGTTCTTTACTTTATAAATGGGTTACTGCCTGAACTAACAGTAAACCACCATTTTTCTCCGCCTCATTTCTTTATTTTTTATTTATTTATTTAAGCAAACTTATGTACATTCGAAGAACATCTAAAGACCCGTGACATTCTTTGAATGTCAACACAAAGTCCGTAGATGATATCGAATAAGGAAAAAACATGACAAAATAACAATATTTTTGGAATTTTTCAAGATTTTCTAATTTTTATGGATTTTTGAGAATTTTATATTTTTATATTTTCTTTTGTGGGTTTTGAAATTTTGTATTTTTCTTTTTGAATAAATATATACAAGAGATAGATGAATAACAACCTTTACTCCTCATCTTCTTCTTGAAGACGCTTGAGTGTTTCCGGTTGTAGACTCTTTAGACAAGAAGTGGATGAATAAACTCAAAACGTTCTCTAGGAAGAGCTTTGGTAAAGATGTTTGCTAATTGGTATTCAGTCCTCACAAAATAGAGTTCCACCACACCTTTTTCCACTTGTTCCCGAATGAAATGATGTCGAATGTCTATGTGCTTGGCTCTTGAATGTTGAACGTTGTTGCAAGAGAGAGCAATGGCACTTTTATTATCACAATACAGAGGGATTTTGTTGAATTCAAAGCCATAGTCAGATAATTGGGATCTCATCCAAAGGATTTGAGCACAACAAGATGACATGGTTATGTATTCAGCCTCTGTAGAAGAAATAGAAGTACTCATTTGTTTCTTTGAAGACCAGCTCACAAGCTTATCACCCAAAACCGAGCACCTCGGGCGTGCTTCGACGAGTATCTTGACACCGCATGATCCGCACCGCATATGTCGTTAGAGACATACCGGTGTCCTTGGTACCAAAGTCCCATGTTGATGGTTCCTTGGAGATACCGAAGACCCGTTTAAGCGCTTCAAGGTGTTTCTTGGTAGGCTTAGCACCGTATCTAGCACACATGCATACAATGTAACGAATGTCGGTCATCGGCCGTGAGGTACATCAAGGATCCAATCATACTTCAATATTTCGTTTGATCTACCATGATCCCCGAGTGGTCCTCATCCGATTTGGTATGTTCCACCATGGGAGTGTCAACGGTGTCACAAGTGTCAAATCCAAACTTCTTTAAAATTTCATTTGCATATTTAGATTGATTAATGAAAATGCTTAGGGACTTTGTGAAATTTGTAATCCCAAGAAAATGACATTTGTCCCATCATTGACATTTGAAATTTGGAGCCCATCTCCTTAGAAAACGGTCACATTCATTGGGGTCGGTCGAGGCAAAGATAATATCATCAACATAGATTTGAGCGTGAATTAAATGTTTGCACCGACTTTACGGTGAACAATGTCGGATCAAGCGCTCCTTTCTTTGAATCCGGTAGATAGAAGAAAGTTTGATAGCGTATCATACCATGCCCTTGGAGCTTGCTTCAAGCCGTAAAGAGCCTTCTTCAAGCGATAGACATGAGTAGGATGCTCTGGATTCACAAAACCTTCCGGTTGGCTGACGTATACGACTTCTTTAAGATCTCCGTTAAGAAAAGCCGTCTTTACATCCATCTGATAGACAACCATGTTCTTACTTGCAGCATTAGCCAAGAAGATTCTAATTTCCTCGATACGAGCAACAGGAGAAAATGATTCTTCAAAGTCAATACCCTCCTCTCGACGGTATCCTTTTGCATCCAATCGAGCCTTGTTCTTCAAAACATCACCATGCTCATCAAGCTTTACTTTGAAGATCCACTTTAGAGCAATGATCATGGCACAATCAGGAGCAGGTACTAATTCCCATACATCTAGTCGATCAAACTCATGAATTTCTTCTTGCATGGCATTGAACCAAATTGTCTTCATTCATGGCGGTTTTACGTCTTTTGGTTCGATCTTAGAGTATGGAGTTGAAGAAGCACCATAAGGCATCGGTTGCAAGTTGTTTCCGTGTGGATCTTGGACGAGAGGTTTCCAATGATGTTGTCCAATGGATGATCATGTGTCCATTTTCTAAGATGTTCATGTGGTTGTTGTTGAGGAACTGAAGTAGCGAGTCTATAACTCCGATGACGATGGTTTCGATGATGATTCGAGGAGCAAATATGTTTTCAAAAGGTTCATCTTACGGAGGAGCAAAAGGGTTTTCATCATTCGTAATAGAAAGAACATTTCCATTGTGTACACTCGATGATTGATGATTTGTTGATGAGACAGAGTGATCGCCAGCAGCACTTCTTGACTTAATGAAATTGATCTTGAAGGGTTAACTTCATTGGCAGGATAGAGGCGACCTACATTGATGGGCGACATATCATTAGCACTTGGCTCATAGTGTTCATCAAACATTGGATCAAATAATTTCTTCAAATCATCTTTCAAGGAGGTACATAAGGAGTTCTGGTGAGGAGTCGTAAACAAGAGTAGGCGATGGGACTACTTGATGATGCGGGTCGAGGCGGGTTGTCCCGGAGCCATTGGACCGTCACCATCAAACGTAACGTGAATTGTTTCCATGATATTTCGGGTTCTTTTGTTGTAGATTCGGTATCCTTTTCTCATTTGGTGCATATCCTACAAAACTCCAATGTCCGCTTTAGCTTTAAGTTTGCCTAAGTCTTGGCCCTCATTAGTTGGATAACACAATGCACCAAACACATGAAGGAATGAGAGATTAGGTTTTCTATTGTGGACAAGTTCATATGGAGATATATCTATCGGTATTTTGTTTTTAGGGTTTTGATTTCCTGATCGTTTTGTGGTGGTGTGCAATCTTAAACGCTTAAACGGAACCCTGGTTTAGGGTTTCGTTTTATCTTGTTTTCTCCTGTACGTTTATCATGGATGTGGTGTTCATATGGTTTTGGACAGCCTTGTGATGCGATGTGTTATCCATGTACGTGGGTTTGGGAGAGTGGAAGTCAAGTTGTTGATGGTTCTTGTTCAAAAACCACTATCTTTTATTCTCGGATCACGAACTCACGGTATTCAATCCAATATGGTGTATCTTGAGAGTTTATTTGAGTACGTTAGGGTTGCTTTGAAGAACCCTATGGCTCGTTTGTTCTCAGATTTGTATGGCTGGTTTTCATTCTGATTTGGTGGATCTCGAGAACTTATTTTGTGGGATGTTAGAGTTGCTTTGATGAACCCTATTTCTTGTTTACTTATGTTCATATCTGCATTTATTTGCAGATCTTGGATCGTGGGTGTGCAAGGTTTGGTCGTTTTGTGGTGGCTTATGGGAGTTTAGGTTTTGCATAATCCTAATAGTTAGGGTTTTTAAACCCTATTCCTTGTCTATGGCAATTCCTGGTCGTTTGGTGTTCGTGGATATGGTGATCGCATGTTGGTGGGTTTGATGTTACTTTGATGTATTTTTAATATCTTCATGCTGATTTCATGGTGTCCATTCAGAATTGTATGCGACGGAAGTCAAGTTGGGGTATTCTTGTTAAAAAACCTCGGCGTATTCATAGAACTACTTGGTTGTTTTGGCTGGTTCGACATCTATAGTCTATGATACGATGGTTGGGGAAGTTATGTTGTGTAGTATTCGTTGATACTACCAACATAATCTGAGTTGAAGATGCATTTATCACCGTTGGTGTTATGTTTTATTGAGCGTTATTACTAAGATCGGTGTTCGGATGCATGTTTGATTGGGGTATTGTGACAATTCGTTGTCACATTCGGTTTTATGTATGTTACGGCTCTATGTTGATGTCGTTGTTCCTTACTAATCAAGTTCACTTTGTGGCTACTTTTGCATTTTTCCATAAGCGTTTTGAGTAAGTGGAATTAGGTGGATCGATTTTGAGTGTAGCATGCTTGAGTAGGCAATGGCTTATTGGTAGGTTCATTTGGTAAGAGAAACATTAGAACCTTTGAGTAAATCATGGGATTCACCCATGTCATTGTTCAATGTTTTGGTGTAATAGTATTTTGCGGGGGCTTTTCCACAAGAGTTCGATTTTGAGTTAGCATGCGGTGGCAATGGCTTATTTCAACTACCTTTGAGTAAATCGGCATTGTTATGTTGAGGAGTTCGTGGAACACTTCTTTGATGGTGATTCCAACACTTTCATAAAACTCACTAAGTTGTTTATTAACAAACTCGGCCCATTGTCTGTTTGGATGATTACGGCAGTTTTGTTAAGTCGAACTGCAAATGATTGATAAGTTTGATGATGATATCGGAGTTTCATCCTTTGTCCTTAAGAACTTAACCTGTGAATCGAGAGTAATCATCAACCACAACTAACACATATTTCTTCCCAAAGATATTACACTCTCATGGGTCCACATAAATCCATGTGAATTGTATGACTTTTTTTTTTGGGTAAAGGGTTTTACCGGTAAATATATAACCAAAAATAATGTTAAGTACAAATGGAATGTGGTGAAGTACCACATTAACCTCAAGCGAAAGCTTGATAAACTAGTGTTTATGACATGCCATAAACACAAAGGACCTAACTATTACATCAACTAACTAGGCATAAACAAGTAAAAACTTGTAGCAAGCGAGCATCCGCATCCACCAATCCACAAAGGGAGCAAGTTAACCCGAAGTCGCCTCCTTAAAACCCTTTCCAAGAAAAACCCAAAGGAAAAACCTTGGAGTAGGGAAAAGAGTACAACCTTACCCGGCACTCCTTCGTGAGAAATACAAATACTTGGAATCTTCCATTTATCAAGGATCAAACGAGACCGTGAGGTTAGCTTCTTGAACTTGAAGGTAACCGACTTCAACCGAATAGTAGAGACAATGATGCTAACCAATTACGCAGCGAGAGACTTCTTACGCTTGAAAATCCTAGCATTGCGCTCCATCCAGATAAAGTATGTAGTAGCAAGAAGTAACGAGAAATGATGCTACCAACCGACCGCCCTTAGATATAGGAATAAAACGGTAACAATACTCTCCAAAGAAGGCGGGACCGCATCCATGCCGGATAAAACACGGACACGAAACCAAACACGCATAGAAAGCGGCACTCAAAAATAAATGAGAATGAGAATCGGAACCAATTCACAAAGCGGGCATCTAAGCGAGTCCAAGTCAACATTAGGACCAACATCCCATTGTCGCATCCTATCTTGAGTCTTGACACGCTTAATAGCGAGCCACAAGTGTATTGCATGCCTCGGGATACAATGAGAGAACTAAGGAACATTACACGATCAACCACATCAGCCCTAAGGCGCATAGAATCCCATGCACCAAGGCGAAAACCACTAAAATTACCATCCAACTTGCGCCATAATAATCCATCGGCGGTATCATTAAGATTAGGGACCGGAATTGCAGCTAACAATGGAAAGCGAGATAACGGTCCACCGCCATCGCCAAACACCATTAGCAATCGGATCACAAACCGAATCGGATAAATTAAAACACTGCCGGGCAATATCTCTAGCAAGATAAGCAAATCACGAATTGGGCTTAACTCACACCACCTATCAAACCAAACCGATGTGTCCTTTCCATTATTGATCTTATGCGGATAAATGAGCGAATCTTTGGTCGAATCGCAAGAAGCTTGCGCCATCCCGACTAACATCCCCAAACATGGGACATCCCAAAAGCTTCTCCCGAAGTTTATAAGAATGAATCCATTGAACCCATAACGACTCTTTATGTGTCAAAATACTCCAAATATGTGTAGTCATGAGAGCAATGTTAAAATCCTCCAAACGTCGAACACCAAGACCACCTTCTTTCTTTGGCTTACAAGCAGATTCCCAAGCAACCTTAGCCTTTCCCTTTTCATTTCTCCTTGACACCAAAGGAAACCCTCATAAGTGCTCTAACTCATGTATAATCTGAGTAGGAAGAATAAAGGCGAAGCCCAATACGGATGCATCGATGATAAAGCAGACCTCACCAACTGAAGCCTACCGCAAGAGATAAGAACTTATTCGCCAATCATTCACACGACCTTCCAACTTTTCAACAAGCACCTTACGGTCCCTATAAAGAAGTCTCGAAGATATAAGGGAACCCCAAGATACGACAGGAGAGAACCTTACGCAAATGGCATAGGCGGAGAATAGCGACTTTAATAGCATTAGGCACATTACAAAGAAATTTGTACTTTTAGGGATACTTGGGACAAGACCGAAAAGTTCTTGAAATCCTCAAAGCACGCATAATGACATTAATGAGAATCACGATGGCCTCTAGCGAACAAGAAGAGGTCATCGCAAAACAAAGGTTAATAATTCTCTGTTGTTCACACAAATGATGGCGAAAATCCACTGCATTAGAAACCTTTATGCGCAATATAAGAGTTAAAACTTCCATAACCGAGTAAACAAATAGGAGATAACGGGTCACCTTGTCGAAGACCCGCTTACCTTTAAACCAACCATGAAGATCCCCATTAATACATATAGAATAAGATGTAGATGAGATACATACCATGATCCAGTCAACCATTTTGCGTGAAAACCAAACCCAATCGAATAGCTTTAAGAAAAGCCCAATCAACCGTATCATATGCCTTACGAATATCAACCTTAAGCACATCTAGGTGGACCTCTCCTCTATGATAATTCCGCATAAGCTCTTGGGTAAGTAATATATTATCGGATATCGACGACCGGGAACAAAGCGATTGATTAATACTAACCAATGACCAAGGCCTTCTTTAATACGATTAGCAAGGATTTTGCTAATGCACTTATACATGACATTCTGACAAGAAATAGGCCTATAGTCATTAATCTTAGACGGGGTAGACACTTTAGGGATCAACGATATAATGGTATGATTAATCTCCTTAAGAAGCTTACCATTCATGAAGAAATCCCGAACAGCAGATATAACCTCAGCACCCACAATATCCCATGCTTTCTTATAGAAAGCAGCCGTGTAACCATCGGGACCAGGAGCTTTATCATCCCCCATAGAAAATATAGCCTCCTTTATCTCCGCATCCGTGACATGACGAACCATCGAATTAGCTAATTGGTGTGAAAGAACATTAGAAAATATACCGTACTCATCAAATGGACTACAATTGCCTTCAATACCAAGAAACTGTTCATAATGAGCAACAAAAGCACCTGCAACCTGATGACCCTCATACAAGACATTGTTTGCATCTCTCACCAATTCAATTCGGTTACGGGCACATTTTCTTTTAACAATATTATGAAAGTAAGCCGTATTAGAATCACCTGCATGAAGCCATTGAACTTTAGATTTATGCTTTAAAAACCGTTCTTCATCTAATGTAGCCTCCTTATATGCAAGAAGATAGTGAGCATGATCATCACGAAGGTCTAAATTAGACGGATCAATATCCATAGCCTTTTGGACCTCATCTAACTCCTTCCGAATCCTAATAACCCGCTCATGCAGATTACCTTGACTATGCAAAAGCTTACGAAAAGGAGATTTCAGCCCCTTTAAGCGTTGAACCACACGATACATAGCACAACCATGAACATTAAGATTCCATCCGCGATAACCGTATCAATAAACCCATCTTTATGAACCAAGAAGTTAGAGAATTTGAGCGGTTTAGGCTTAGGCTTAGTTACTTGGGAATCGCGAACACACGGAGAATGATCCGAAATACGATAAGGTTGAAATATAGCAAACGAACACGAAACAAGTCGAGAAATTTTGATTGCCCATCACCCTATCAATTTTCTTCAATGTACCAAATGAGCCTCTTGGTTTCTGATTCCAAGTAAAGTGAAGACCAGTACAATTAAGATCCTCAACCTCCATTTTCTGAACACAATCTTTGAATTCACGCATAGCAATGTCAGGAGCATAACTACCACATGAATGATCCTCCAAATTAAGTGCCGCATTAAAATCACCCAACAAAACCCAAGGCCTACTACGCATAAATCCAGCATGGCAAACAAGGTTGGACCAAAGGGCACGCCGATGAACATAGTAATTATCTGCATACACAAAAGAACAGAAAAATGTTTTGCTGTCCGTCCGAGTATTTACCTGAACATGCATAACCTGGTTAGTTTGAGACATAATCATAACATCAACAATATCATCATTCCAACCAAGAATAATACGGGACCCCTTATCACGAGACTACCATTTGGCGTCCACTTCCATCGACGACAAACATTACGACATGTATCATACACCACCGATGCATCAACATGAGATTCCAATATAGCACATACACTAAGATTATTATCATTTACCACATGTTTAACCTCTTTTGTTTAGGGAATGGTTCAAACCCTTATATTCCAAGAGGCGATACTAAACATCGGGACATTCGAGCAGAGGAGTGCTTGCCCCCGATTTATCAAACAAATTACCAGTTTCATCATAAACATTTTCAACCTCATCATCATCCGCCAAACCATTATTCTCATCAACATCATCATAAGTAGCCAAAGAACCAAACGGGTTAGATGTAGATATATTAGGAGCCAGAATTGGATTACTTACCTTAGGTGAAGCATGAGCAGGTTGACTACCCTTAGTAGACACATCAGTAGGGTCATTAGATGTAGAGTTATTAGGTGAACCAATATTACCTACCCGATTAGGTAAAGGACCCGTACTAGTACTAGCAACGCCATGAGGGGGTTTGCTAGTGGAAGGAGTGTTAACAGCTTTGGGTCTATACTGCATATTTTTACCAACTGGAACCCCGTTAAAAACCGTACCACTTTTATTGTCCTTAGCATTCCTCTGAGCTTTACCCTTTTTCCCAACAAGTTGAAACCCATCATTTCTATCCTCCACAACCGGTGGAGTCACAATTGTCTTGGGACAAGAGTCACAAGAGTGGCCAAAAATCAAACAAACATCGCACCTAGGTCTCCACTCATATTCACCCTAATAATTTCAGAAGAAAACCCAGGTTGATCCAAATATGGTACCCCAATAGTAATAGATTCCTTAAGGGGAACATGAGAGTCAATTTCAATTAAGCAACGGGCAAAACTACTCCTACCCCAAGATTCAACACACATAGAGCTAGTATAAGAATCAAGCATGATAGGCGTACCAATATGTGTTGCAATAATACTAATTCCATCTTCGGAGAAAATACAGAACGGAACATCATGAAGTTTAACCCATACCGGAATGCGGGTTAACTCCTCTTCGTCAAACTAGTACTCATGGTCCACTTTTTAAGAATAATAGGACTATTCTTAATCATCCACGGACCTCCTTCAAGAACAGCCTCCAAACCAACCTGAGAGTCAAACTTAAAGAAAAAGAAGCCTTTTGCATTCATCATGATCCGTTTTAAACCATACTTAGCCCAGTTGTTACGTGCAAAATACTCAACCACAGGAAATGCAATACGCTTACCAATGAAGTATCCATACAAGGTGTTATCAAATTTAGAGCTAATATTTTGTACCACCTTAAGGGGAATGGACACGTCAACACCATTAAACATATTATCAACTTTAAGTGCACGAAAGTTAGACTTACCTTTAGCAGGGGTAGAGTGATTTTCTTGGGGACGCGCACTTTGTGAACCACTCGCCACTCCAACATAGGTTGAAGGATGCACAACTTCAGCCGATTGAACGATAGGACTCTCCTTAGAGGAATCATGCGTGATCATACCTTTGAGTTTACCAGCTTTGTTACCCACACTAATCCCATCACCTTGAGGCAAATTACTATTATCCAGATTGATAACATGATTTCCCGATATCGGTATAGCACCCAATGAAGCCCCAGCAGCCCCTTCGGCTTGGTTATCAACCTGATCACCACTTTTTGCAACCCCAATAACCTCCTCAAGAGAAGGGAAATCAGATTGGGTATATTGATTATTACCATTACCATCCTCGCCCCAAAATAACGAGTCTTGCACTTTAGAGTTATCATTCAAATCTTTGTTAAGCTCACGATAGCGAAGACCAATCTCTTGGTACGAATCAGAAGCAAAAGAACCCCCAGGAGCAGTATTTGAGTCAACATCAGATGTAGCTAGATTAGGGTTGCGTAGAATTCTAACAGGCAATCTAGGTTTATGCGCAACCTCAGAATCAGCTTCGTTCCCTTTCAACCTTCGCATACGAGCTTGCAAGGCATCCAAATCCACGTTAACCTTGTCACTCTTATCCATAATACGATCAAATAATAGCAGCAAACTAAGACAGAACCAGAAAAAACAATACGACCAAACGAAACCCTAAAAAAACGTTAAACAAAGAAATCTGGAATTCCACGTCAATCTTCCACAACGAAGGCCTTAGTAAGACTAAGGCATGAATTGATGCGCAAATATACTAACCAAAATCAGCCATGAAGCACAGAAGATTAATAGAATCGATTTATATATAGCGAAACCCTAAAAAAGTAAAAACCGACAAGAACAAAACCCTAACTCCAATCGTTTACTAAAATCAGGAACAATTACATAAAACACGAATGTAATCACATAACTGAAACGAATTAGAGTAAGAAACAAGAGATTAGAGCTTGCATGATGTCGAATTTTTAGAGTTGTAGGGGATTCGGTTTTTTCTTTATTTTCTCCCACACCATCAAGTTCTCTAACAAAGAAAGTATGTTTCCTGAAGGCCACTTCTAAATCTGAGTCACAAAATTGTCCGACAGAAAATAGATTATGTCCAAGACCTTCAACATAATATACTCTGGAAATCACACTGTTCTCCAACCACGTAATCTCCATAACCCATAATAGCACCAAAATGATCGTTTCGAATCTCACAGTTCGATGAATTTACTCACGAAGTTCATGAGTCGTGACCGGTCTCCGGTCATATGCTTGGCACGGCTGAGTCCAGTACCACGTAAGCGATTTGAACGATCTGCAGTTGAACACAGACAAGAATGGATAATCTGGATAATTGGGATCCCCATGCAAGAATGGGTTCCATTTGGTTAGTAACAGTGATTGGAACACCCACATCAGAAGTAGAAGCAATGGAATCATCAGAAATAAATGCAGTACTAGTGTTCGTATTTGACCTATTCAAAGTGTGTTCACTTCTTAAGGGTATAGTTCTACAAGTAGGCATCCATTTTCTAGTGGGCATTGACTTAGCAAATTTAGGGCACAGCTCATTAATCTTACGGCCAGTAGGTATCCATTGATAACCTATTTTACTAAGTTTTCTTCCTGTGGGTTTCCACTATTTTCTAACTTTCTTTCGCCTTTGCCTTTTAGCCTTCTTAGTTTGATGTTAAACATTAATAGTTTTAACTGGGCATTTGACAGCATTAGACAAATCATTCACACCACATTCAAGATTAGTAATAGAAACCACGCAATCATCATTACATGTTTTGCCAAAAGTAGCGAGTCGCATTAATAACGAGACGCTTAGAGCTAACACTAGAATCAACACGATTCGTCTTATTCAAATTCTCCCTAAGGTGATCTTCTACTCTCTTCCACTGAGCATTCCTAGCATGCCAAGTCCTATCATTCTTTGTGTTTCCTTGAGGCTTTGACCCGCTTGCTTTGGTGTAACTTCTTACTCCTGTAGAGGGAATTGGAACATTAGTTGGTTTTGCTACCTTTTGCATTCTTGAACTAGAAGTGCAGGGATCTGAACTACTTGAAGGCACATTAGAGTTCACTTTCTTAATAGTGGGCATAGAATGGTTTGTATGCTTGGCACTAGGCATAGAACAAGGCATCACAACTTTACCTTTCACACCTAAGGATTTAGGACATGTTGCTATTAAACATTCTAGCAGCTCTTGAGATCGTTTGGCTTGAATGCACGCAAACCTAATTTCACTGTCAAGAGGCTTATTTATAAAATCCTCTTCCACAATCTCACGGAGACATTCTAGACTATCCTTAAGGTGAGCACAATAGTTGTGAAACACGGTTCATTATTCCTAAGATGAGGAGGAATGTATTTATGATCACATGATATATTTGCGATCGAGGATGACTTTGATGCAACATTCTCATTAAAACAAGTGGCAATTTCCCTTTTCACGACTCCTCGATTCTCAATTTCTTTTGTAAAGATGTTATTTTTCGTTGTTTTTGTCACGAGTGACTTTCATTGAATCATATAACTCTTTAAAGTGTCGTTTAACTTTTCATTTTCTTCTAGAAAACTCTCTTTTCCTTTTGTAAAGCATTAACTAAGTTTTGAAGATGAAAAGTTTGAGAATCTTGTGAATCTAAAGGAGGAGGCATTTGGGATCGATGCATTGTTCTTTTCACCTTTTAATTGAGAGATTTGGGCTTTCAACTTTCGATCGTGTTACAATGAGCTTGAATCATTTCGTCACGTTTGTTTATCCGAAAAGCGCATCAAACTCGGAACATCCGAGGATGTCTTGATATTTGAGGTTTTGACATTTTCTTTGAGATGTTGATGTTTTAGTTGTAAATCAAAATGTTCAACTTCTAATTTAGAAAGATGTTTTACCAAATTATCGTGATCATCCTGATCAATTTTCTCATTTAGCTATGAGTTTTTGTTTTCAAGCTTAATGACATGATCATGGGAAACTTTCAATGCAATAGATAATTCATGAAATTGAGAAGCGATAATAGAGTGCTTAGTGTGATGATAAACACATCTTGAGCAACACAACTCGAAATCAAATTCTCATTTAAGATGTGCAAATTCTTCCTTTCAACTTCATTATATTTGAGTTCATGTTCATAATCATTGAGTTCAACTATCATTGCATCAAATTCCTTTTCCATTTCTTTAATATACGAATTTATCCCTTTTGAAGACTCTCAAATTGACCTTTTAATTGTTTGAAGAAAGGCATGACCTTAGTTAAATAACATTCTTTAGTTTGCTCAAAACCCTTTCCCCTCGATTATCCCCAGTAGGTGTGATTCTCTTCTTACACGTTTTCTCAAAATCAACAAACGGTGATAAACAACATACAGGTGATTAATGTTTTGCTATTAGTGGCAATGGATCTAGGAACTAAATGCATTGGTGTATTAGGAGGATACACAGTTGCTTGAGGCAATTTCCTACTAGAGGGATTCTTTTCAACAAGATTTTCGACTTTTACATATCCATATCCTTTTCCGAACACTTGTTTAGGGGTTAATAGGGTCCGATGCTTAAACTTGTTTAAGGATATCCAATTTTCCTTGGTGTAATCATGGGGTTTGATCGTTATGTTATTCTCTTTACACGCAGGATCGTTAAGCTTCCTATCCATTTTCTCCCTAGATGCATCATCTAATTTTCTATCTTCCTCATTGCACTCAATGCAACTAGGTTTCATCTAAGTTTAAGAATCTCATTGCCATCATAGATTACATTTTGAGCAGTTTTGCTTTCTTACCATACTCGTGGTTGGATTCCTTTATAATGGGGTACTATGCTTATCGCGAGAACTCTATGCTTAGTGATCATGTGAAGCGATCGAATAGTGTTCCCTTGTACGCACAACTTATTTTCAAGCTTGTTTTTCAAAGTTTTAGATTGGAAAAATCATTCAAAGTTTTGATTCCTTAGCATTGAATTCTTGCTTAAGCATTTAACATTTTCTTGAAGTTCTTGTTTTGCTTAGCAGTTTTAGAAAGCTTTTCTTGTAAGGAGCTTAACTCTTGTTTTAATACTTCTTCTCTAAAATTACTTTTTCTAATAATTATACGCATTTGGTCATCCATTTCACGCTCACGGGTGGTTAACTCAAACTTAGCACTGTTCATAAATAGCAACTTGTTCTTTATAGGCATTTAGTTCAAAAATAATGAGAATCCTCGGGGCACATGCAATGTATTCATCAAAATATAGTCATCATTGATTGCAGAAGATGCATCACTTGATGCAGTCTCGCTTTCACTTTGTTTCATATATTGATCATATGGGACAACATTTATATTACCCATATTTTCAATATCGACTCAAAAGTTTCAGATTGATTGTACTTTGTCATGTATCTTTGCTCATTAACATCATCGTATAGTTTTAATACCTCCGAGATGATTGATTCTTTGGATGGACCAGCTTGTCGTGGTGAGGGACCTTTGAGAGACCATTGGAGAAATGCTAGCCATGAAAATAGTCTCATGCAATGGGTTCATCATCAACGCCGAGTCGTATGCATCACGGTCGGCGACTTGAAAGGCATTCGATGATTATGACCTATCATCCGAATTGGTTGCTCATCCACATCGCATCATATGTCTTTGCATTGCCCTCAAGAAGAAACAACGACTCCTCTTCATCCAACACTGACTCCATTATCCCGAGCTTGCACAAGTAACATCTTGTCTTTGAAGTACTCTCCATTTTGAGGAGTTTTGGAGAAGTGCGTTCCTTGCTATGTGTCTATCACCACCACGGTTGTAGCCCTTAATTGGCTTAGCTTGACCATGATTTGGATTCCTTCCACGATTACGATTTGCCACATATCCTCTACCAACTCCACCTCTTCCTTGTTCATACGCCTTTCTTGAACTGGTTGCACCATAACCTTCCCATCTCGGCGGTAGCTTGATTGTGTGGATTGGATGCGATTCGAGGTTATTGTTGGTGTGTGGAGAGAGTTCATGTTTTGACTAACCATGAGAGACAGTTGATTGATGAGGTTTTCCATGAATGTGTTTGGGTCAGGAGGCTTATATGTTGGATCAGGGATGAGCTTGTAATTACCATTACCCATTGGTATGACTTGAGAAGCTTTGGTGGTAATTCCAACATTGGTGTAGAAAGCTGTTGAATCATTTGGTGAGCTTGTTTCTCCATGGTTGGTTTTGAACTGTTCAAGAATCCTTTTTTCAAACATAGCATGTCTCTCATTTTTTTTGGGTAAAAGGGTTAATTCACCTCGGTAAAATTCAATTACACCAAAAACAATGAAGTACAAATGACATGGGTGAATCCCATTCCCTCAGCCTGATCAGGGCGACAAAAAATGCACAGCATGTGCAACTTACATGTAATCAATATATAAGAATGACAGACCATTCTTATAACTTACAATCAAAAAACTATAACGACTAGATCAACAATGAAAAAAAAAGTACAAGCCCTGCATGGTAGAGAGTCGTGGCCTCAAAGTCATCATAGTGATCAAATCCATCATTAATGTCCTTCAAAAAATCACCACCCCGGTACATGAACAGCATGCATATAATCATCAAAATTCCAAGTGAGATCAACACCAACAAATGGAACTTACAACTCTCGAACCTCATTGGACTAGAGATATGGTAGAATAACTGACCACACCACATAGTACCAAACATCCAATAAATGAGCAGCCGACCAATAAAAAACACCCACCAATCCCATGTTTGAGCTAGAGTCATTATGCAAGAAAAGCATAACTACCACCAGATGAGAATGAAATACTCAGCAACATGGATCGAAAACAGTAGAATAGGGAGTAAACACACCCTAACACATCCATAGACCATCAAGAACAGCCTTCAAATCGTAATAAAACAGATCCAAAAAACAAGCAAAGTCAACATGATCTGAATTAATACGAACCAAATAGAAGGCCAACGAATAGGGTTACATAAATCCCTAACTTCCAGCAATGGATGAACCATCCAACAGATCCAAAACATCAAGCGACACCACCACAAGATCTGATTTAATAACACCAGCACAAGGCCAACGAATAAGGTTAAAAACCCTAACTTTCAGCGAATGGAATCACAGCTACAAACAGATCCAAACAATCGACAGTTCCATACCAAGATCTGAAAAAACTCGACTCCAAACAAGGATGAACGAACAGGCTTGAAAAAACATCCTGTAAATACCATTACAAACCAAGTATAATAGCAATCGAAAAGAATGGTTGTGATATCGAGTAGGGTTTTTGAATAGGATATACCCTATAAACTTGACTTGCATCTCTCTAAACACCCACGGAACAATACATATATCTAATATAGAACATGTAATTAAGAAACAAACCCTAATATGGGTTAATTGCATAAACACGAGCAGAATATCATCACACACCAGCAGAAAAAACGAAACCCTACAACTTAGGGTTCCATTAGAACGTAGATGCAACCCCCACCATCAAAAGTAATGCAATAAAGATCAGGCCACAAAAACAACAACCAAGAATCAAAACGCTAAAGAAGAATCGTACACCCTACACCTAAGAAGGTAGTAGGAATAGTGATCGATTAATAAGGTTAGGGTTTCGATCTTAGATCTCCTAGGCACACCACTTTTTCCAGGAAAATACTTCCCTATTAACCGATTGCATACCAGAATAACAAATCATAGATTGTTATAGAGATAGAGAGGCGGTTATGAAGGAACATGTCGATGGAAAAGCAAGGGAAAAAGTGGCGGCCGGATTTCACCTAAGAGAGAGAGTTTAGGGTTTTTTGCTAACTCATATATTAAGCATGTCTCTCATTTTGAAGAAGGAATGCATAAAGTTGCTCATAGTTGGTATTCTTCAATCCTTTGGTTAGCTTCACAGAGGTGACAAACTTATGCCATTCGGGATTCATGTTGTTCACAAACTTTGAATTCAGCTGAATGTTTGGCATGGTCATTTTGATATTCCTCATATCATTCACAAGCTTGTGGAATCTCACATAATATTCATAGACACTCTCATCAGGTTTCATTTTGAAATGCCCAAATTCATCATACAGTTGTGATTCTCTGTCTTTCAGAACCTGAGAGAAGCATCTTGACATTATCCCAAACTACCTTGGCTTCAGTGTTGTGATTGATAAGCTTGTAGATGTCTTTTGGAAGACCACAAGTATAATGTTAGAAGCCACGATGTCGACATCGAATCTCTTTTCTCCTTATCATTGAGCTCATCATACGTCTTTGGTCCGTCTAATCCATAGATCATTGTTCCATCTGCGTTGTATCAATTAAGTCTCTTGTAGTCTCAATCGATAAGGTCCTTCATCAATGGATTTGAGAATGTTGACCCCATTTTCCTTTCCAAGACAAGACAATCGATT
This sequence comes from Chrysanthemum lavandulifolium, assembly GCA_022545495.1. NCBI lineage: Eukaryota > Viridiplantae > Streptophyta > Magnoliopsida > Asterales > Asteraceae > Chrysanthemum > Chrysanthemum lavandulifolium. The sequence goes on from CM040246.1 coordinate 178,059,088, forward strand.
CGTTGAGCCCAAGAGTCGTAGTCGGTTCATCAAGCATAGGTGGGCGAGTATCCGAACCGGTGCTTGAACATCCTCAACAACGATGGAGATAATTGTAGGCACGTTGGTAGACATGATTACAAGTTCTACGGATTTTACTATTCTTTGATTAACCGGAAATTGATTCTTTCACGGGATTTTACTAAACCAAAAGAACAACCGTAAAGATGTAGTACGAAGAAGTAACAAGTCTCAATAGACAAGTAGCTAAGCAGATCAACTCGCTTAGTTATCAACTCGCTAAACGGACAACTCGCTTAAAGAAACAAGTCGCTAAAGAACCAACTCGCTTAATAGCCAAGTCGCATATAGAGACAACTCGCTTAATAGCCAAGTCGCAAACGAGACAACTCGCTTAATAGCCAAGTCGCAAACAGAGACAACTCGCTTAAAGAAACAAGTCGCTGAGGTAACTTGCTAGGTGTACAACTCGCTTAATAGCCAAGTCGCTTTAGAACTCAAGTTGCTTAAAGAAACAACTCGCTTAGAACCCAAGTCGCACGAGAGTCAACTCGCTAAATAGCCAAGTCGCATATACCAACTCGCCCAATAACAAAGCAACTCGTCAAGAAACACAACTCGAGACTCAACTCGCTTCGTACAACTTTCCCAAACAACCACTTTATCAATCAAAAACAACCAAACCACAATGATTTAAGCCTTCCAATTCAAAACCTAAACACATATGATGATCCTAAACACAAAAGTACAAACAAAATTCAAACTTTAACACTAGAATTTGTCCAAATGATTCAAACTCTCCTAAACACTTATAACCCCAAAAACCTTATGAAATCCACCAAAACAAAGAGCATAAAAGATAGGTGATCAAACCATGGCTCTGATACCAATTGTAGGATATAGGATTTCACAAACACATTAAACCATAATCACAAGTGGCGTTCAAGATGTTTAGAGAGAGAAAGTTCTAGAGAGAGAAAGGGAAGAGAGTTGGGAACTATGTGAAACAAAGAAAAATGGTATTGAAGCTCCAACCCTCTACCTTGGGAGGTAGAGGGTATTTATAGTGTCTTACAAATAAACGCCACCTACGGGCTGTGGATCAGGCATACAGTGGGTAAAGACCCGTTCGTCCTCCACGGTGTTACTTAACAAACTACTTACTAACATATCTTGACTACGACTACGAGCTTTCTATCGAATACATATACTTGAGGTGACCGACTCTTTAACGACTGAATTTTGTAATTCCTAACAAAATACTTTCTTTGTTCTCCATAGTATCATATAGTTTGAGAACATTGGAGATTAAGGGATCAGTGGTGTAAGACATTGTGTTAATATCAAATGACAAGTCTTAATTTTCAATAAAATGTTAGACAGTAAAACACAAATCGCTTAAAACAATCCTCCTTATGACAAATCGCTTCAGAAAAATCACACTCAGGACAAGTCGCAGTCCAGACAAGTCGCATAGAAGAAATCAAGTACGAGAGACAAATCGCATATCAGAAATATTCAAAAATACCACTTTTTCAATCCAAAAACCTCCCAACCACGATGATTCAAGCCTTCCAAACGAAAACCTAAACACTTATAATGATTCCAAACACAAAAGTACAATCAAAATCTAAACTTTAACATAAGAAATGATCCAAATGATGCAAACTACTCTAAACTCATTCAAACCCAAAGACCTTATGAAAACCACTAGAAATCTAAAACCATGAAAGATGAGTGATCAAACCATGGCTCTTGATACCATTTGTAACATATTGGTTTTCTTTTTTTTTTTTTGAACAAAAACATATTGGTTTTCATAAACACACAATTAAGCACAATAATGGGCTTATGATTTAGAGTTCTAGAGAGAGAAAGTGAGATGTTCTAGAGAGATAAAACAAAGGAAAGGTTAGATTACCAAATGAACATCCAACCCTCTCCCTTGTGGGGAGAGGGCTATTTATACAAATAACTACGCCCTCCTTCGGGCTGTGGATAAGGAATACAATGGGTAAAGACCCGTCCTTCTTCCACGGTGTTACTTATACTACTAATAATCTAACTAATATAATGTTACGTCTACGAGCTAATATGTTAAACATACGTTGGGGTGACCGACACTTTAGCATGGATTTTCTAAATCCTAACACGTCACGTTGTTGTTGTGACACCGTCACGAGGCCTTCTCATGATGGTTTTTCCGTTGTTGTCGTTTTCTTCGTTTTTCAATCCAATCGAGCTCAAAATGCGTCCTTTTCCAGCAAATGCTTCCCAAGCACCTAAAACTCAAATAGAAACGATTTAGGGCAATAATTGATCAAATATATATGAATTTAGAGGCTGAATGACCCTTTAAAAGTGTATGAAATTACACATCATCAAGTATCCCTACACTTGTGATTTGCTTGTCCTCAAGTAAAGTGCTTTTATCCTAACCAACTTACAAGTTCGGGGGCAATTATCATTGTTTTTAAGATAGTTTATAGCATAACTCGTTTCAACAATAATTCTAACAAGCACGAAAAATTATATACTAGCATCTCACATAAGTGTTTGGATTCTCTCATCTCTTGGGTGTATAAATGATATAACAATATGGAAATAGGAAAATGAACACTCACTACCTATCGTAGCACATAGATAATCATAGGCTTGATAAAGGATCAAACCTCTACCGCTTTGGCATAAGCACCTAGGATAAACTATCCAAAGAGGTCTTTATATGGGTTGAAATATGTTAGATTATTGATCTCATAACACCACAAACGATTAGTTGATGATTCGTATGTTTGAGAGAGAGAGAGAATGGGATGTTTAGAGAGAGAAACAAAATATAAAAGATTAGATTCAAGTCAACATCCAACCCTTTCCCTTGTGAGGAGAGGGCTATTTATACATGGTTCTTACGTCCTCCTTCGGGCTGTGGATCAGGCATACAGTGGGTAAAGACCCGTCCTTCTTCCACGGTATTACTTACGCTAATCTATAACTACTAAATAACATTAAGTCTTTGAGCTAACTTATGCTAGACTATAGTTGGGCTGAATGACACTTCTATATGGAGTTACTAAATCCTAACAATCTCCCCCTAAGGGAGGTCACCCCATGAATTACATTTTGAATCCTAGCATTCTATCATTAACTTCATACTCGAGCTCGTAGACTTTGAAACTCCCATATAATCAACTTTGCATCTTCAGTAGTGTTTCTTTGACATTAATGTTTCTTTGTCATGTGATCACGAGCTTTGTTTGAGATCATCGGCCATAGTGAATCTCCAACTCATCTTTTGAAGTATTACCATAATGTGATGTTGTGACTAATGGACCGACATGCTCACACTTTGTTGGATCATGATATTTGTATCAGAGTTGCGGAAGCATTGCTTTAGGTCTTTATCATGATTTCTTTAAACGTAAGAGTGAGATGTGAGCATGTGGTTATGAATTGAAGTCTCTTTAGCCATCAGCTGCAATCATCGGGAGTTCCTGCAAATGACAGTTAGTAATAAACACACGAAAGTGTCTTTGTTTACTTTCGTTGAATAAGGTTGCAAGAACCACGGTTCCCCGTTGATCAGTATAAATACTGCCTATGATCAGGTAGAATTCTGAAGAATCTCCTTGCAGGGTTTCGCAGCTGTACTAGCCGTTGTCAAACCGAGCATCTGAAAGCAGACAACACAGAGTGAGTGAACCAACGAATCGACATTCAATGATTGATGAGAAATTGATTTGATAAACAATCGCGTATTGCTGAATAAAGAGTTTTTACAATACGATGAAGGTTGTATAAACTAAATCAAGATTCACTCAAACATACTTTTGTTTGTAAACATTAATGCGCAGTCGATGTGCTAGAAAAATAATTATTGAGCACATCGAAAGGTTTTTTCAAAAGTATCCATCAATTCATAACCTAGAACAAGGTTGATTCAAATGTGAATCGCCCATCGTTTCTTCCAGTTTTCACAAGTTTGATCTTTTTGAAAGATCTCACATGTCACCCACCAAGAGCTTGTTTGATGTTGGCTCTAGAAGGTTTTCCATTTTCATCGTGAATACTTTAAGTATCACTCGGATGTTCTGGCAATACCACGAGGATAATGCGTAGGACTCTCAATATTTATTCTTACTTTCAACATTGTGTGAAACAACAAGTCTTCATGAATTGTGTGTCCTAATGAGATTTATTGATGATCTCTTGGCTCTAGACTCAATAGTGCATTTTGGTTTCCTAAGTGGAGACTAGGGAGAGGGTCTCCTTTTTCAATATCAACCATCTTTCAGAGAAAGTTGATAGATTATTGTAACAACCCGTAATTTTTCATAAGGTAAAATGACTATTTTACCCTTTGACTTTTTAAAGTTGACTTTTGACTTTGACTTTTGACTATTTGACTTTTACCGTAACGTAAAAGCAAATACGATAACCGGTAGTAACTGGTAATTTTCCTTGTGACCAACACAAGACTACGATAAGTCTATATGTTCAAAATACTTTATTTTCACCAATAATCATAATTTATATGAACTATTACTACTTTATCATTTTTAAGTAGATATGTTACTTTTTACGTAAGACGCGTACTCAAACCTACGTTATTAGGTTTTAACAACATAGACGCACCCTATGAGACTTATCACACATTTAATATACCTAGTTAGAGTATATTGATAAGTTTAGACATTTTATAAGTATTACACTTTTACGTTACCTAGTTTTAAGTTTCGTGACTTAAGGGCTTAACATTAGTAATTACCGGGACCAAACTACACCTCATAAACCAAAAGTAGGTACAAAAATACACACACTACCACCTCTCTTTGAGGTGGCATGCAATGCTCACCACAAGGCCACATGGCCTCTTCCTATTTCACCAACTCTTACACACATCACCTTATGTCTCCCACTAGAAGATAAATTCACTAGCACATCACTCTTACATGCAAAACTTGCATAAATCCTCTCATCCCCCTCTCCATTTTCGTTCACCTTCACCACCTCCATCACCATCATCCACTTTGATTCACACAATAAGTTACATTAGAAAGATGAAGGCCTAAGTGAGCTCTACATAGTCCAAGTGTTGTTTTAGTGATTCCATGGTTAAATTTGGAGATATACAAGGGTTAGGGGCTGAAGTAAAGTGGTCTTTGGGGTGATTATCAAGGTGTTATAAAGATGGATAAAGATTAAAGAGAAGGGTGAAAGATTGGAAGGGTTTAGGTGTTGATTTGTAGTTGTGATACTTGTGTTCATCCAATCCTTGTAAGCTATTATTTATCTTCATATTCATTCAATATGATTGTAATAATCTCTATAATTATTTGATGTAATTTGATATAAGTAGTATATGTAATATGGCTTAATTGATGTTGTACATGAGGTTGTGACCATAAAACAAGCTAAAACAAGTCCTAGGTAAGTTCTATGAACATGAATTCAAACAAGTCCCAAAGTTTGATTAAACTGATCATATCAGTAAATCTTGAGGTTAATTCAATATAATAGGCTTTTAGAGCTATGTCTTACGGTCGTTTCACCGGTAGCGCACCTCATAACTCTTCCCGATGAGTAAATGAGAGCCAAAATGGCAAAACATGTGAAAATCTGCACACCAGATTTCATTTAGGAAAAGCCCATGGTTCTGGTCATTTTTGGAAGTCGACTCAGTTTTATGAAATGTAGCCAAGACCTAAAATTAAATTTTGGTGAAATCCGCGTATCAAAACAAGTTGTAGAACTCAACTTATGGTTGTTTTGGTAGGACTGAATGTGCAGCCAAATTTTCTGCAATGAAAAATAAGTAAATACTTGTAATTAGACTATTGATATAAATAAACTTTGGACCTTAGACTTAATTAAACTAAAGAAGCTGTTAGAGAATATAAAAATATGAACTTGAGCTTTTGAATCACTTAAAAAGGACTTATGGTTAAAAAGTTATGCCTAGTTAAGTTCTACTAGATGAAAATATAGTGTTGGAACAAAAGCTTGTCGTACGATTTTAAATCACGATTTTGACCCTTTTTCGGTCCGAATCGGCAAAAGTGTAAAACACGAAAGTTGCTCGAATGACTTTTCTACAAAAATTGGTGCACATAAGCATAAAGTGAGCGACAAAACCTAAAAGCGGCAAAAACTAAGTCGACTGTTGTTGACTAGAAAACAACCTTAGTGAGAACTTTAAGTGATATATTGATCATTTGAGGCTAATATAAAGCCAAGATTGAGTCAAGATTGTTGTCTTGAGGTTGTCTAACTTAGACACATCCTTAATATGGTCTTGATTATTATTGCTTAACCATAACTTAGCCAAGACGGCTAGTATAAGTCTAATGACCGAAACTTGTTTTTAAAACTTGTTCACTAGACTTTGACAAACTAAGTAAATGACCATATGACATGTTAAACTACTTCACGACCTCTTGATTTTGATAGCCAAACAACATTTAAGGAATACTTTAACTTAAGGATTCATGTACAACATCATAAGCCAACAAACTACATATACTTGTACACTTATATCGTACAATATACTAAAACACGAATACTATGCTTTCTTAGGTAATCATTAAAGATCGTGGTCTTGTCATACTCTATTGATAAACATTATATCGTTACACTCCGTTGTTGATCACTATTGTGAGTTCATAGCCCCACTTTCTATTACTTAATTGTTTTACAAACCCTTGGGGGAGATACATGCTTTATTTTAAACCGAACACATTGCTTTCAAAATGTATGCTTATCTGATTGTTTTATTAGCACTAAGTTACCGCATTTGCCAAACTTAAGTCCCTAAATCATGAATCATTAATCACTAGTGAGAGTGGGCGCGAATATTGTGAATAGATCTATTGGGATTGACGAATCCCGTTTGTGTTGACCGGGTAGGCAAACAAACGCACTATATTTGAGTAACATTAGGTAAAACGGCAATTTTACCTATTAGGGCGTACCAACAATTTCACCAATTAATTTTGGAACACGTTAACGCCTTGATTGCATGATGCTTAGTCTAATAATAACTGCATTTTGTTTTCAAACCATTGGTGTGAGTCTATAGCTCACACTACAAACATAATGTGTTCAACCATCAAACAAACTCTATGAATTTCACTCAACCTTTGTGTTGTGAGTTTTAAGCATGTATTTCGGTCCATATTGTACGAGGTCGGCATGGAGGAGCACGGATACTCAAGAAGGCTATAAATTTTATTATCATTCGAAAACCCATTTAATGTATTTTGTAAACCGTGAAACCATTTGGGACCTCATTTTTGTAAACTCTGATATTTATATAAATCGAATGATAAATCTTTTAAAACGACTCCATTAGAGTTCGTTTTCTATTGTTATGACTGTTGTGCCATGAAGTAACACCCAGTTTGAATTCGCTGCGTATCACGAAATTGGGGGTGTTACAGATTGGTATCAGAGCCTTAATTATAGAGAAACGGGTCTAATTGTGACCTAAACTATAACTACTTTTACAAACAAAAACATTTTATAGCCTTCCGTTCTCCGTGCCTTCCATCCTCCAGACGATTATGTGACTTTTAGGCATTTTAAGCTATACAAACATACTAGTATATTGATATATACACTCGACATAATTTCAATCATAAACGATGTACTAAACATATCTGCGTATGCCTATTCTAAGGCATTACGACACAATCATATTTTTCCAAATCATGTATTTACTCATGCATTTTAGGATTACGAAACTTCCTCCAAGACATTGTAACTGATTACAATGGTCTTTCCTACTTCCCAGACATTGTAATTTATACAATGGTCTCTATTACATTCTGAGATACGGTGGTCTCTATAAATCCTATACGGTGGTCTCTATTATATCCTCGGACAATCGTGAGTGAAACAGTGGTCTCATTTACTTTCTCAGACATTGTGAGTTACACAATGGTCTCAACTATTTCTCAGACATTGTGAGTTGCACAATGGTCTCTATTATTTCCTAGACATTGTGAGTTACACAATGGTCTCAACTATTTCTCAGACATTGTGAGTTGCACAATGGTCTCAACTACTTCTCAGACATTGTGAGTTACACAATGGTCTAATTTACTTCATAGACATTGTAAGTTATACAAAGTCTCTAGAAATTATCTTATAAACTTTATATGATATTGTTTTACATGAAACCCGTCACAATCTATCAATTTCCTAATGGAAATACAAGAAATGGAATTTCTAAAGGACAAACTAATTCATCATCTACAAAAGCTGAAGTTCAGCAACTTTCTCTACATTCATCAAAATTCTCTTTTGAAACCTTCATTGTTAAAAGTTCGTACTCCTGGCCAAGTATGGACTATTTTAGAATTACTTAAGATTTCCTTTCCACACGTATCTACCCATACTATCTTCTATGCAATGGAATGTGAAAACATAGGTTACAAGTCTTTTATGGTCGGGACTTGCAACTGAATGGTTTGATATCGCCTTTGCTTAGTGGACAATTTCTCAAAAGCTATGGACATATCACAAGTATACCTAATTTAGGTATTTGGAAAATTTATCGAACCTCGGCTAAATATAGCCTAATCACCTATATTTCACCTAGGGACAGTGGAACATAGTCTGATTAACTATATTCATGTTAATTTCCTACTTAAACTCGATAAACCACTAGAATTCATTAAAAAGATCTAGAGACATGATAGTGTCTTACCACTCAGCGAGATCTTAATACTTATTTATACTACCTAATTTCATTCTTGAAAGTTTTCATTTATGAAATAATCCTAACTACTATCTTGGGATAGTCATCAAATCTTCTCGTCATTTCTTAGAAGTACTAGCCTATTTAGGTTTCAAGGATATCATTCCGCCATAATCCTTTAAATTCACTTATGATTTTAAAGCAAACTTGACATGTCTACCGAAGAATAATGGTAAACATACACTACACTCTCCTAATAATCAACATATAACTTCATTATCGAACCCCATTATAAGTCCAGTATGTAAAACTTCACAGTATCACGTTTCTTTCAAACACTAGTAGACATAAACACTATATGATATAGCCTTCATCTCAAAACTACCTAATACATGATCGATTTTGGAAGTGGTTTGGACAACCACTTGCCACTATCAAGACTTTCCTACAACGACAATTATCACATCATTATAAACCATTTCACATCAACAATATCTTACACCATTGATTAACAACAATTACCGTAACAACAACAAAACTATTCCATTTAAGGCACTATATAGACGAAAGTGTCAGTAAACCATTTGCTGGACTAAGGTGTTCAGAGATCACACACGAAACAACTAATGAAACCATACAAATACAAATTAGGCTGCATGCCGCACACTATCGCCTAAAACAAAAATTTCATAGATGTAAGGCGTTAATATTTACCAAAAACTCCATGTTAGAAATTAAGGTTTTGTTGAAAGCCTCAAATACAATAAGATATGATTCGTTTTGAGAATCGGAAAAGCCAAACTTGAGGTATATTGGACTCTATAAGATTTTAACAACACCCTTTAGATTATCAACTTAAGCCACCACCAAAAACTTAGAATGGTACATAACACATTCTATGACCAGAAACTTGAGAACGCAAAGATTAAAATTCGGCGCATACACCCACATTTTCCTAGAACACTTCAACATCGGATAACACACACTGAATTCCGGGACGGAATTCCCTTAAGGGGTAGAGACTGTAGCAACCCGTAATTTTTCATAAGGTAAAATGACTATTTTACCCTTTGACTTTTTAAAGTTGACTTTTGACTATTTGACTTTTACCGTAACGTAAAAGCAAATACGATAACCGGTAGTAACTGGTAATTTTTCTTGTGACCAACACAAGACTACGATAAGTCTATATGTTCAAAATACTTTATTTTCACCAATAATCATAATTTATATGAACTATTACTACTTTATCATTTTTAAGTAGATATGTTACTTTTTACGTAAGACGCGTACTCAAACCTACGTTATTAGGTTTTAACAACATAGACGCACCCTATGAGACTTATCACACATTTAATATACCTAGTTAGAGTATATTGATAAGTTTTAACATTTTTATAAGTATTACATTTTTACGTTACCTAGTTTTAAGTTTCGTGACTTAAGGGCTTAACATTAGTAATTACCGGGACCAAACTACACCTCATAAACCAAAAGTATAGGTACAAAAAACACACACTACCACCTCTCTTTTGAGGTGGCATGCAATGCTCACAACAAGGCCACATGGCCTCTTCTATTTCACTAACTCTTACACACATACACCTTTGTCTCCCACTAGATGATAAAACTTCACTATCATCACTCTTACATGCAAAAGTGATCAAAACACCTCTCATTCCCTCTCCATGGTCGTTCACCATTACCACCAAATCACCATCATCCACTTTGATTCATACAATAAGTTACATTAGAAAGATGAAGGCCTAAGTGAGCTCTACATAGTCCAAGTGTTGTTTTAGTGATTCCATGGTTAGATTTGGAGTTATACAAGGGTTAGGGGCTGAAGTAAGGTGGTCTTTGGGGTGATTATCAAAGTGTTATAAAGATGGATAAAGATTAAAGACAAGGGTGAAAGATTAGAAGGGTTTAGGTGTTGATTTGTAGTTGTGATACTTGTGTTCATCCAATCCTTGTAAGCTATTATTTATCTTCATATTCATTCAATATGATTGTAATAATCTCTATAATTATTTGATGTAATTTGATATAAGTAGTATATGTAATATGGCTTAATTGATGTTGTACATGAGGTTGTGACCATAAAAACAAGCTAAAACAAGTCCTAGGTAAGTTCTATGAACATGAATTCTGAAACAGTCCCAAAGTTTGATTAAACTGATCATCTCAGTAAACCTTGAGGTTAATTCAATAAGATAGGCTTTTAGAACTATGTCTTACGGTCGTTTCTCCGGGTGGCGCACCTCATAACTCATCCCGATGAGTAAATGAGAGCCAAAATGGCAAAACATGTCAAAATCTGCACACCAGATTTCATTTGGGAAAAGCCCATGGTTTTGTTCATTTCGGAAGTCGACTCGGTTTTATGAAATGTAGCCAAGACCTAAACTTAAAGTTTGGCGAAAGTCGATGTCAAAACAAGTTGTAGAACTCAACTTATGGTCGTTTTGGCGGGATGAATGTGCGACCAAACTTTACGCAATGAAATATAAGTAAATACTTGTAATTAGACTATTGATATAAATAAACTTTGGACCTTAGACTTAATTAAGCTTAAGAAGCTGTTAGAGAATATAAAAATATGAACTTGAGCTTTTGAATCACTTAAAAGGACTTATGGTTAAAAGTTATGCCTAGTTAAGTTTTACTAGATGAAAATATAGTGTTGGAACAAAAGCTTGTCGATACGATTTTAAATCACGATTTTGACCCTTTTCGGTCCGAATCGGCAAAAGTGTAAAACACGAAAGTTGCTCGAATGACTTTTCTACAAAACTCGTGGAGCACATAAGAAGAAAGTGAGCGACAAAACCTAAAAGCGGCAAAAACTAAGTTGACTGTTGTTGACTAGAAAACAACCTTAGTGAGAACTTTAAGTGATATATTGATCATTTGAGGCTAATATAAAGCCAAGATTGAGTCAAGATTGTTGTCTTGAGGTTGTATAACTTGGACACATCCTTAATATGGTCTTGATTATTATTGCTTAACCATAACTTAGCAGCACGGCTAGTATAAGTCTAATAACTAAAACTTGTTTTTAAAACTTGTTCACTAGATTTTAACAAACTAAGTAAATGACCATATGACATGTTAAACTACTTCACGACCTCTTGATTTTGATAGCCAAACAACATTTAAGGAATACTTTAACCTAAGGAATCATGTACAACATCATAAGCCAACAAACTACATATACTTGTACACTTATATCGTATAATATACTAAAACACGAATACTATGCTTTCTTAGGTAATCGTTAAAGATCGTGATCTTGCCATACTCTATTGTTGATATACATTATATCGTTACACTCATTGCTGATCACTCTTGTGAGTTCATAGCCCCACTTTCTATTACTTAATTGTTTTACAAACCCTTGGGGGAGATACATGCTTTATTTTAAATCGAACACATTGCTTTCAAACTGTATACTTATCTGATTGTTTTATTAGCACTAAGTTACCGCATTTGCCAAACTTAAGTCCCTTAATCATGAATCATTAATCACTAGTGAGAGTGGGCGCGAATATTGTGAATAGATCTATTGGGATTGACGAATCCCGTTTGTGTTGACCGGGTAGGCAAACAAACGCACTATATTTGAGTAACATTAGGTAAAACGACAATTTTACCTATTAAGGCTGGTACCAACAGTTTCACCAATTAATTTTGGAACACGTTAACGCCTTGATTGCATGATGCTTAGTCTAATAATAACATTTTGTTTTCTAAACCATTAGTGTGAGTCTAATAACTCACACTACAAACATAATGTGTTCAACCATCAAACAAACTCTATGAATTTCACTCAACCTTTGTGTTGTGAGTTTTAAGCATGTATTTCGTGTCCATATTGTACGAGGTCGGCACGGAGAAGCACGGATACTCAAGAAGGCTATAAATTTTATTATCATTCGAAAACCAATTTAATGTATTTTGTAAACCGTGAAACCATTTGGACCTCATCTTGTAAACTCGATATTTATATAAATCGAATGATAAACCTTTTAAAACGACTCCATTAGAGTTCGTTTTCTATTGTTATGATTGTTGTGCCATGAAGTAACACCCAGTTTGAATTCGCTGCGTATCACGAAATTGGGGTGTTACATCAAGGTACTTGTGATATAAAATCAAAGAATTTTGTACCTTAATTGTTTTTTATCATTTATAATTGCTCCCCCTCAACATGTGCGTTGGTTTTTGAAATTATTTAGCACATGGAGGAAGGAGGTCTTTGAAGTACTTCCACGATCACAATTGCCATAGAAAACTATTTGAAAATCAATCAAGGTACTTATGATAAACATTGATGCCTTCGTACCTCGATAGTTTATTAGATTTTGAAATGCCCCCCCTCAATATGTGCATCAATTTATGAAAATGTTTAGCACATATGGGAGAGCAGCCTATACTTTGAGTCGTAAAAGATCACATTTATCATATTTCATATTTATATCACATTTTATCCCCCGATAAAAAATTTCAAATCCTTTAAGACTTTGGATCTCAAGTGATTTAAATATGGTTTTTAGAAAAACTTGGGAGAAAATGTGGTCTGATTAAGTATTTTCTGATAAGAAACATTACTATGCTCCCCCTCAATTCAGGAGGGAGTGTACTAATCACTATCATACTACTACTGTTCACTGCAAAGTTCTTATATATACATATATTACAACGGCACACCACATAAAATTTGTAATTTTTATAGAGATGATGTGATCATTCGGTTCTCTGTAGCAGTTTGTAGTTTCCCTCACGAACTCTTCTACCTACAAAACTTTCCAAGTTGCGGAAGATTCTCCTTGTCTTGAGCCTCTTCCTGATTGCAAATGTGAAAGCCTCACTCATTTCCACATCCTTTTCAGTCCAGAACCTAGTGCTCGTCCCTGGTCTCATCCCGATCTTATACTCTTTCACCCTGTAATCCAAGGCTTTTTCAATTTTTCGTAGAGTACCATCATTGAACTTGTGTAGCTCATTAAACCTCATGATCATCTGAATCCCATATTTATCACTAAAGATAATAGCTCTTGGAGACTCGATCTCTGAGTAGTCATGTTTGTATTCAAATCCTTTAGCTTCCCATCGAGGCTTAGTAAGGTTGACTTGAGTCTAATAGCTCTCAAATCCAAGCTGAAAGTCTCCTACTCTTTGTCTGATGACTAAACCTCTCGTCCATAAGTTGATTGCTGCAGCTAGAGTCTTCTTGTCACCGGGGAGATGATCTAGATGGCCTTGGAGGTTCAACAGTAGAGGTCTTCAAAGTCATTGGGATACAAGTTCTTGAAGTCGTTTTCCTCTATAACATGTTCTTTCTGATTAGCTCTGCGGAGGAAAATTTTCTTCAAGTAGTCGTACCCGTACATTGGGAAGATCTCAACACTAACCACACTTAAGATATGCATGTGCGCTCGTACATCCCTTCGACTCACTTCGGCACTGTGTCTGTCAATGTAGAAGCATTTTTTTGTGAAACCACCAGTGTGAGATTCCATATGAAGCAGCGATGTCGTACTCGTACTCTTTTTCAGCCCAAAATCAATCAAGAACCATTTTCTCTAAACCTTACTCAGGGTAATGTGCAGCCTTCATCTTGGAGATCGATAGTGTAGGCTTGCTACCCTTGTTTCCGATGCGGAAATATTCCAGATCCTTGTTGAAGAAGAAGTCGGATTGTATGGTAACTTGACCCGGTGGATCTCCTAGTGGGAGAGGTTTGCTGACATTGTACTTGAGCACATTATATCGTCCACTTGATCTGTCAATAACTTGTAACACTCTTCCATCTGGTATTCCAAGTAATCAACGTCCGGATGGAAAGCCTTGACAATATCATAAGCAGGGCCCTCCAGATCTGTCGTTGTAAGCTTTATGATCCCTTGTTTCTCACAGTACCATTTTATGAAGCTTCCTATATCCCGGTAATGTTCAGCAGTGAGTCCTCTGGTGGGGAGACATGGTTAGCTACTATGGCACTTGCCCAGTTTGTTAGGATCATACTTTTATATTGTTTGATGATTCGGGTGGTCTAGGATGATGATAAACCAAATAAGCCATGTTAAAGTGATAAAGAGATGAGAGGGTGTTTTCTAGAGAGAGAGAGAGTAAAATCAAAAGAGAGGTTTGATTAAAATGAAAAGCACCACTTCTTCCCAAGTGAGAAGAGGTATTCATAGTTACAAAGAAAACGTCCTCCTGTCAGACTGTAGATCAGGCATACATTGGGTAAAGACCCGTCCGTCCTCCACGGTGTTGCTCTAAAGTCTACGAGCTAACTAACTAAATAACTAGTAAATAACATAAAGTCTACGAGCTAACATATGCTAGACTAGAGTTGGGGTGACCGACTCTTCCATATGGTTTTTCCAAATCCTAACAATCTCCTCCTAAGGGAGGTCACCCCATGAAATACATTTTGCATCCTAGCATTCTATCTTTCTCTTTAGTTCTGAGCTCGTAGACTTCAATTCTTCACTTCCGCAATCTTTGTGCTTTAGCAGTGATTCTTCAAAGTCCGATTACTTTGTACTTTCAGTGGAGGTCTTTATCTGATCCACGTCTTGATGATCTTCGAGCTTTATTTGAGATCATCAACCACAATAAATCTCTGGATCTCCCTTTGTTGTGTTTCCTTCATGTGATGTTGTGACTTATGGACCGACATGCTCACACTTTCTGGATGATGTCATCTTTTCATCAGAGTAGCGGAAGCATTGTTGTATGTCTTTGATGCTCATGATTTTCTTCAATTAAGTGTTTGTTGTGATCATGCGGTTGTGAAGTGACTTCTCAATATCAATCAGCTGCAACCGTTTAATGTTCCTGCAAACAACAGTTAGCAATAAAACACACGAAAGTGTCTTTGTTCACTTTCGTTGAATATAGTTGCAAGAACCACGGTTCCCCGTTGATTAGTATAAATACTGCCTGTGATCAGGTAGAATTCCTAAGAATCTCCTTGATAGGGTTTCACAGCTTGATCTAGTCGTTCTCAAAAACGGAGTGGATCTCCCTTTGTTGGGTTTCACTGATTGATGAAAAATTGATTTGAAGAGAATCGCGTATTGCTTGAAGAAAGAGTTTTGCAATACGACGAAGGTTTTATAAGAAACATCAATTTTCAATCATAAATGCGTTTTGTGTTTGAAAATGAATACACATTCAATGTGCTTAGAGAAAAGAATAGATTTGCACATTGAACGGTTTTTCCAAAAGTATTCGTCAATTCATTTCCTAGACCAAGGTTGATTCAAGAATGAATCGCCCCATCGTTTCTATCCAGTTGTCACAAGCTTGATCTTATGAAAGATCTCACATGTCACCCATCAAGAGCCTGTTTGATGTTGGCTCTAGAAGAATTTCCATCTTTATCGTGAATACTTAACATATCACTCAGATGTTCTGGCAATACCACAAGGATAACGTGTAGGACTCTTAATATATAATCTTACTTTCCACATTGTGTGAAACAACAAGTCTTCAAGAATAGTGTGTCCTAATGAGATTTATGGACGATCCATTGGCTCTAGACTCAATAGTGAACTTTGGTTTCCTATTTCGGAGACTAGGGAGAGGGTCTCCTTCTTCAATGTCAACAATCTCTAAGAAAGTCGATAGATAATGTGGGTTCCCCGTGAGAATGAAACAAGTCCTTTTAAGAGAACTTGAGTAGCTTGGGAAGTTTAGAGCAGTGCGTCACTGGGTCCATGATGTCTTGTCTTCAATACCAGTGTTACCTTAGTAGCCACCAGTAGCATATGTATTGAACCCGGTTTCTGCCCTATGGTTGAATTATTGGAGGGCTATTTCTTTTCACGCTTTTCACTTTTCAATTCTTTTTCATTCTTCAACCCCTTCAGTGCTTACCGAGACTTCATTACTAGAGCCTTGTTGGGTTTATTCCAGTTCTAGCTCTATCTCAGTCGGCATTCTTCCCTTATTCTCACTTTTTCTCCTTTTTTCATCATACCTAAGGACTTCTACACTAACTAGTGGATTGTCCCTGGGTAGATCCCTCCGGTTCTGGCGGGATCGTGGGAACTAATACCTAACCATACCATCCTTATAACTCCAATGCATTAAATAAAATGGTCGGTCTTGTGGTATAGTTCTTTCCTCCTTGAAACCAATACACAGATTTTATGTTGAATATCGCCTGGGTGTTTCTACGTGGATTCTTCACGGAAGTTAAGGTGGACCGCCATAGTGATATAGAAGGCTCAAGTGCTTTTCTTGAGTAGTATTGTCAATTCTTATGTACTTTTGTCATTATTGGTAGGTTCATTTTATTGTTAGTTATAAGAATGGTGTGTCATTCTTATATTTGAGTCTGTAAGTGTCCCAAGGGACTGAGGTGAGGGATATCACCCTCATCCTATGTACTTCAACGTTTTTTGGTGTAATGCATTTTACCGGGGTGAATTAACCCTTTTACCCAAAAAAAAGTTACTTGTGATATAATATCAAAGCATTTTGTATCTTAATTGTTTTTGATCATTTAGAAATTCTCCCCCTGAACATGTGCTTTATGATTTTGAAATTGTTTAGCACATGGAGGAAAGAGGACTTTGAAATATTTTCTTGATCACAATTTCCATAGAAAAAGCCTTTCGATATTCTTAGTAAGTTCTCCCCTTCAATATGTGCGTTAGTTATTTGAAATCTTTTAGCACATAGAGGAAAGAGGTTTTTGAGGTACTTCTATGATTGCCAATAGTAACCATTCGCTCCCCCTCAATATGTGCATGGATATATGAATGAGTTTAGTACATATTAGAGAGAACCTGCACTTTGAATCAAAACGATCACCTTTTATCAGATTATTTCATATTAAATCACAAATTCTTCCACGATCAAAATATCAAACCCTTTGAGATTTTGGATCCCAAGTGATTTAATTAGGTTTAGAAAACATAGGAGAAAATGTGCTCTGGTTTAAATTCTCTTCTGTTTTTTTTTTGGATAAATGCTCCCCCTCAACATGTGTATCATGTATTTGAAATCGTTTGGCACATGGAGGCAGGAGTGCTTTGAAAAGCCTGAAAAACAGATTGAGATTTAAATCACGATCTCTCCCCCGATCAAAAATTTCAAACCATTTGAGATTTGTGATCCCAATTGATTAAAATCATTTAGAAAATTTTGGGGAAAGACGTGGCTTGATTTAATTTTGAAATTAACTGATAAGGACCAATTTTAGACATTAAAGATTGTTAGTGTCAGGTATGATAGGTGTCAGGTATGATATGATAGTTTTGAGAGATCTTTAAGTTAAAATAAAAAAATTCATTTTGAAAGATCTTTGATTTTTTAACAACAACAAAAAATCATACCATGACATAACATTAAATCTTTAAATCACCACTTTATATCATACAAATGGACTCTATTGATGAAATATCATTTGAAAATATTTAATCTGAAATCACTCTCCCCCTTAATCGATGACCGTAGTTGTTGATTGGGTGACTTAAGATTTGACAATATCGAGTCCGGTTGTTTTCAAAATTTGAGTCCAATTTACTTTCAAAACAATATTTTTCCATTTTCAAAACAATATTTTCAAAATTATTGAAAAATGGCATCATCCACTACTTGTCCTACACAAAGATATGTTAAGTGGTTACGTTGCTTCTGTTGTTGCTGTAAGGCTGGAAGAAAACCATCTGCTGATGCAGTGAGACCTCTGGAGTTGTATATATATCATGCACAGAGATCTGATTAAGTTTCGTTTCTCCTTTTGTCGACCCAAGAAATAGTTGCTCTTTCCTATCGGCATCCAATCATCTGCTTTTGTGGGATCCGGAGCGGGAACATTCTTATAAACCATGATATCTGCATACGTTAGTGGACATACATACAGATATATGGTGGTCGACAACACCCAAACAACAATCGACTATTCAATCAAATCAGATAAAGGTATGGGAATAATGTGTTCATCAAACTATAATCATCTAATCCTAACAATCATATCCTATGTACCTAGTCCTTTAACTTAGGCAAACATCTTTTTCTGTTAAGTATGTAGGATGATTAAATAAGCCCGTTAGATGATATAAATTTGAAAACATTCTCCCCCTCAATCAATGACTCATTTTATGAAAAGTTTTAGAAATGTTGAAGTCATTGATTGAGTTTCCAAATTTTTGAAAAACTCCAAGTCTGATTGATTTTCAAGCAACTCATTTTCCACCATTTAGAACAATAAATATTTTTTTGAAGAATTTTAGAAAGAAAAACATTTGTGTAGGAACAGCCATCTTTTTGTCGACATGCTTTCCTCATTTGTTTTTGGGATAAGTGCACGAAATATATGAAAATCGATTAAGCGTAGCACTTTCCCTTCTTTAAAACGCGGGTTGCATATATGAAATAATATCAAACCATTGTTTCAAGCACGGGTTACAGTCTGAAGTAACTGCAAGCCATAGTTTTAGACATGTTTTGAAAAGAAATATTTACACCTCCTGCTCGAACTTCATCTAAAGTCCTTTGTCATTATTGAATGACATTTCTAAGACCGTAGATGTTATCGATACCAGAAGACATGTCTTGAGAAAACAATATTTTTGGTATTTTTTTTAAATTTTCAGATTTTTATGGATTTTTGTTGATTTTATATTTTTCTATTTTCTTTTTGTAGGTTTTATATTTTTGTATTTTGCTTTTTGATAGATATTTACAAAGAAGATGATATAGTTAAAGAAGATGATGATACAAGTACCGAGATAAGGATATCGAACAGCCCCGTTGAAGAAGATAGAACTCATAATCTCTTAGACTTTCACCACCAAAGCTTTCGAGGATATTGAACCTTCTGAAAGTGAGACTTTGGTAGCTTCCCCCCAAACCTAAAATCTTCTAGTTGAGCAGATTCTAAGCTCTTTATCAAGCTTGCCTTAGCCAGGTGCACAAAGAAGTACACCATATCATCGATCTTGCTGCTCCTTTTAAGAATGATCATCTAAATTCTCCGTTCGGGGTATCATCTGATAGAACATCAACGTATCATCTCACCTTTGAATAAATCTTCTTATATTTCTTTCCACTGACGTTCAAAGTGATGCATACCAAAAGTTGTCAAGAGACCATTTCCCCTAAGTAGTTGAATTGATGCAGCCAGTCTCTTAGAATAAAGCTCAAGAACCTGAATACACATATACCCATTCAAAGAATAACTGATAACACCTCCCAATGTACACATTTATCTTTCCTGATGATTGTGTATGAAGCTCAAGAACCCGAAGTACCCAAATGCCCCAAGAGAGAATAACCGATAACATTGAAGTAGCAGATTGAATCATTGATCATCTCAGTGGATATCAACTCCGGAATGAATTATTAAGTCCGATCACGTAAATCTGCTGAACATCCCTGAAGTACAAATCTCTCTCCCCTGATGATTGCAATAACATCGAAATCATTACACACTTGTGTACCTCTTTATCTTTAGAAACTGTCTCTTACATCTCTTCCCCCACGTAGTTGGAATAAGAACATTAAACGCCATGAGTAGAACATTGAGATTCTCTGCGGTCATAACATTTGTCTTCTCCGGATATCTTCAATCACTTAGAAGTATTAAGTTCATCAAGTTTACTCGTTTTGCGTTTAGAAGCGTGTCTCTTTCCCCCTTACTGGTTTTGATACTTCATAATCAGCAACACATTATAAGCCCAGATACTTAAAATCTTTTGAGAAGAACACTTGAAATCGTGTGAGAATCAACTTGCTGAAACGCATCAATCAGTAGCCATAAGACCAAATTCAACAACAACTGTAGTTAAACCACGTCTAAAAACTAATTAACACCATATCCAACACGCCTAAAAACTGCTTTAAACCTCGGGTTTAACAACGCATAACAGTACATAAACATCAACATCATCTAACAGCAGTAAAACGCATCAAAACATCACTAAACTGTGTCAAACCGCATCAAGGAAGCGTACAAACCGCATCAAAGTTGCATAAAAACCATACGAATCATCAAGAACAACACAACCTTGGATCTGGTACCATTTGTTAGGATCATACTTTTATGTTGTTTGATGATTCGGGTGGTCTAGGATGATGATAAACCAAGTAAGCCATGTTAGAGAGATAAAGAGATGAGAGGGTGTTTTCTAGAGAGAGAGAG
Source organism: Chrysanthemum lavandulifolium (assembly GCA_022545495.1). Taxonomy (NCBI): domain Eukaryota; kingdom Viridiplantae; phylum Streptophyta; class Magnoliopsida; order Asterales; family Asteraceae; genus Chrysanthemum; species Chrysanthemum lavandulifolium. Next base: position 178,079,958 of record CM040246.1, read on the forward strand.
TAAAATCAAAAGAGAGGTTTGATTAAAATGAAAAGAACCACCTCTTCCCAAGTGGGAAGATGTATTTAGAGTTACAAAGAAAACGTCCTCCTGTCAGACTGTAGATCAGGCATACAGTGGGTAAAGACCCATCCGTCCTCCACGGTGTTGCTCAAAACTAACTAACTAACTAGCTAACTAACTAAATAACTAGTAAATAACGTAAAGTCTATGAGCTAACATATGCTAGACTAGATTTGGGGTGACCGACTCTTCCATATGGATTTTCCAAATCCTAAGACAGTTGAGTTTGGAAGTGTGAAGATCGGATAATGGGATTGACCTGGTTGGTTTTGGAGTGGCATGTAGTTCTTCCTTCCACCACTCTTGAGTCATTGCTTTAGTAGGAGCAGACCAGGTTGATTCAGAGATTTCAGCACTGTCTTCTCCCATAAATGTCTTCCACCAGTCTTTGTTCTGATTCACCTTTAGAATATGTTTGTTGAAAATATCTTCTTCATCTGAATCAAAATCATGTTTAAGAGTCGATTCCTCATTCATTGCAAGATCTTCAAGAATTGGAGAGAATGCATGTGTGTATCTAGTGTCAATTGTTGTCCAGGAAGCATGTGCTGAAGATTTGGCTGACTTAGAAGAACTTTGGACAACTGAAGATCCTGGTTAACCCAATGATGGTGGAGGAGGAGGTGAAGGATTTGTCTTGGTAACATCAAAAGTACCAGAATCTCTTTCATGTCCAGATGGTGGTCCTGGAAAATCATGTCTGCTCTTCTTCTTTTGTTTGCGTTCACCGATGTCCTTCAAGTACTGGTTATAGTTATCATGGTCCATGGACTTTTGCTAGCTTCATTCAACATGTTGTGCTCATCATGCTCCTTATATTATTCAGTTTCATACATGCGTTGCTGGAGAATCTCTTTCATGTCGGAGGTAGAGAGATCTCTGAACCTTTCATGCAGAGGAGCTTTCATTACCCATTCAACTATTTCTTTAACTTATTCTTCGATAGCATTAGTCACCTCATAGTCGAAATTAAGCCTTTCCAGCTTGGACTGACAAACATCATGATGTTTGACTCTGTTCTGCAAGTTTTGCTTTTCAAGGGATTCAATCCATTTTAGAGCTTCTTCCAATTTCTGCTCTACCTTGGTGTTTGTAGGTGGTGGTGGTGGGAGTGCGGTTGTAAGGATGGTTGTTGTAGTAGTTGAGGTTGTTACGGAGGTAGGATTGTTGTAGATGGTGTTGCTGTTGAGGTCGTCGGTGTATGAACAAACATCAAAGGAACAACCGATGTGTCTTGTTGAATTGTGACTAAAACCATGGATACGACCTCTTTCTCTTCATTGGTCTTTTACGCTTTAGCATCAGAGGGTCTATCTACGATGACTTGGTCCCCAAAGGTGAGATCTTGTTCAAGGTTTTGATATGAAGATAGGGTTCCAGTAGAGTTGTTTGGTTCATCCAGGTGCATTTGGTCGTCAGTTCTTTGCTTGAGATTTTCCTGGATATTTGGATAAGCTTGATTCACGAACTCATCTGCGGCAAACCCACTATCTTGAATGACAGTCTCCGTTTCCTTGTTCCTTAAATCAGACCATTAAATGGTACCAGCTTCAGTTTGAGTCTCCGTCTGGACTTCTGGTTCATTCAAGTCAACATGACCACACTCGTTCTCCTGAATGTCTTACCCAGTGTAACTAGACTCGACATTGAGTTCAGGAGTTGGAGAATGTTCCTTTTTAGCTCCACTTAACTCCTTAGCTATTGATGATTCTATGCTTCGCTACAAGAGTATGTATTTGCTTGTGATCTTGGGAGCTGGAGATGAAATGTTCAACAACGTCCGAGCAACCTGCTCAACTTCCTCTAAACCCTTTCTCTTACATTCAACTTTTGGAAGGGAGTGACGTTTCCTGGAGTCTAGTTCTTCAATGGTCACACCCTTCCTCGATCGTCTTTCCGACTCCTCTTGTTCCAGTAAAATAGCTTCAATGCCCTGTTGAAGGTCGATATAATCAATATCCTTGAGGGCAGGCTCGGTTCTATGTTTCTTTGACCCTCTTCCCTTTCCCGTTCCACCTTTTCTCTTTTTCTTGCTTAGAGTAGATGAATCGACGGTAGTAGACTTGTCTTGTCGTTTCTTGGGAAGAGTGGCATAAGATGATTTGGAGGACTTAGATGATGGTTTTGTTGATTTGGTTAGGGTAGGGATTGGTGATTCACCGGCGATAGACTTGGTTGCTTTGTTAAGATAATCTTAGAAGTAAGAGGCATTGAGAATCTCATCAGTGATGAGAGCATGTATAGCCTTGCCAAAGATCTCCTGAGTCGAACCTTTAGCCGCAAATTTGAGATATCTAAGAATATGCTCCGATGTGGCTAGGTGGAGTGCAAATTCGCTTCTTGGGTGGAATTGATGCTTGGCCTGAAGGTGTTTGTTGGGAATAATCCGTTACCACGGATAGTTGTGGTTTACACTGCTCGGATTAACACTAGCAGTGGAATCGTATTACCATTGTTGGTACATTATTACCACTGCTATAGGAAAACGTGTTTAGATAAGTATAGAATAGATCTTGTGTATATTCTATAATGTTAGCTTTATACTTATCTTTTAAAGGACTCCTTGTTGTATAAAAGGAGGTCCTAGGTCATTGTCTTAGGTACTTGTCTAATTACCTACGTATTACTCACAAAGGCTTCAAGGTGTAACCCTAGTGATAAGCAAGATCACTCGTATTATTCATTAATAATATTGGAGCTTAAGTTTTGTGTTTAATCTGTGTTTATATACAATACATCATATAATCCATCTTCTAAAGTATTACTAAGTAAATTCCGCGTGCTTAATAATATCATACAAAATATCATTGACACAAGGTGTGTGTCCAGATCCATCAAGTGGTATCAGAGCAAAGGTTCTTATATTTTGTTTTAGAAGATCCAAGGAATAAGCTTAACCTACTCACTCAATTCAATGGAGATGGAAAACAACCAGTCCAACTCTTCTACACCAAGGCTACCTAAGCTTAAACTTAATGAGTTTGAGATGTGGAGGATATTGATTGAGCAATTCTCATTCAGGACTATGCTCTTTGGGAGATCATTCAAACCGGTGATTCTTTCAAGCCCGTGACTAGTCTTGTGAAGGTTGGTGACACAGATGTTGTGAAAGTTTTGTGCTCGAATCTAGTATTGAAAAAGCTCTTAGGAAGAATGATCTTAAAGATAGAAGTTTGTTGTCGATGACTCTTCCTAGAGATCGATCATCGCATTCAGCAAGTACATGACCGCTAAAGAACTCTTTGAAGAGATTTGCTCGGTGTTTGGTGGTAATGATGCTACAAAGAAGACACAAAAGACATTGTTGAAGCAAAGTTATGAAAACTTCTCCGCTTCAAGCAATGACTCACTTGATAGCATCTTCACCAAACTCTAGAAGATTGTTACACAACCGATCGTGTTTGGCATTGAGGTAGAAAAGGAAGACCTCAATTTGAAGTTTCTAAGAAGTTTGCCTTCGAGTTTTAAACTAATGTTACCGTCTGGGAAAACAAATCGACATAGAAACAATGAAGCTCAATGACCTTTACAACAACTTCAAACTTATTGAGCAAAGGTTGAAGAAGGTGGAAACTTGCTACAAGCTCTAGTAGCTTGGCATTATTGTCAACCTCTCTGATGATGATGATTCAAGATGATAGTGATGATGATGTTGCCATTGCTGGTTCTAAAGTTTCCACTGGTACTGTTAATGTTACCACTGCAGGTTCAAAGAAGATGCTAGTATCGGAGATCCTACCTTTTATGCTTTCATCTCTACTCAAGTAGATAGCTTTGTCTTAACTCATAAAGACATAGAGCAAATTGATGAAGATGACTTGGAGGAGATGGACATAAAATGGCAAATAGCTCTGCTTAGCATGAGAGCTAGGAAATTCTACAAGAAGACTGGCAAGCCTATTCACATCAATGGTAGTGAAACTGCAGGCTTTGATAAGAAGAAAGTGGAGTGCTTTAATTGCCACAAGTTTGGACATTTTGCTAGAGAGTGTAGAAGACCAAAGACCAAGGACAACAGGTCTACTTGGTACAAGCAAAAGAAGGAACCAACTGTGGAAGAACCAAAGGCAATGTTGGCTATTGATGGTGTGAGCTATGATTGGAGTTTCATGGCTGATGAACAAGAAGAAGAACATTCAGATGCTGCTCTTGTTGCTACTGAATTTGCTCTCATGGCTTTCTCGACTACGAGGTACAAAACTTTGAAAGTTGTTCTAAAACATGTAGGGCTGCTAGAGAAGTTGAAAGGCTTAATGATTTATATTCTAATGAAAGACAAGAGTTATATATCGCTAATTATACCGTGTCTAACCTTAGGAGAGCTATAGCGAGATTAGAGAAACAAATAGATCACTATAGAGAAAATGAGACAAAATATAATGATGATATGATTCTTCTTAGAAGAGAGGTAGAACATACAACATTGTGAATGAAGCATACCAAAAGGAGTTGGAAAAACTTCAAAAGAAAATGAAAATGTCAATTTAACATTAGACACATGTTATCATCGGTCTAAGTCAATTGATAAAATTTGGAATGCTCAAGTTATAGTAAAGTTATGTGTATGGGTTATAATCACGTGCCTCCACCTCTAAGGGTGTTCATTCACCTCGGTATAGATTTAGCTCATACAGCTTAGAAGAGTTTCGGGACCTTGAACGTGAATATGGTCCTTTAAAGGACACAATGGTGAAACGTGAGGAAGAGATTAAGCATGATAATGATGTTTTGAGAGTGCTAGTGACTCATCCGTTGTTGATGAGAATGTTAAAAAGAATGTAGAGGCTTCTATCCCAAAAGTTGTTAATCTTGTTTACAGAGGAACCTAGGAAACCAATTAATAAACCTAGATCAACTGTAAGGTATCTTTGAGATGTATAGGAACAAGCCTCTGACTCCTAGGGGTAACCAGAGGAGTTGGAATCATGTTAAATCTCAACAACTAGGTAGTGAGTTTGTGATGTACAATAAGGCATGCTATATCTGTGGTAGTTTTGATCATTTACATGCTTATTGTGATTATCATAATGGGAGAAGGGAAGTCCATGTGAATTCTAACATGTTTCAAAATAATGTACACCCTAATTCACATTGCAAAATGGTCCCAAGAGCAGTTCAACTAAGAAGTGGCCTCAAAACTTTTGCCATCGCAAAAACTATAACATTTGCTCACCCTAAGTCACCGTTAAAAGTGCAAAGTCCAAAACAACTTTTGCAAAATCTGCACAAACAGGAAAGGAACTTTTCTAAATAATAAAGTTCATTATAACCAACAGTGGGTACCTAAAACAAACCAACGATTACCATCGCTCATTCAAAAGTTACCACCGCAAGGGTTGTAAACAAGAAAAAGGGGACATGGGCAATGTTGTGAAGGCCTCAAGACGTTGGGAATGGAAACCTAAAGGAAATACCTCTACAACCAATCCCAATGGTGTATCAATGACCTTTGATAGATTTAACTATATTGATACACGAGGCGGATCCAAGTCAATCATGGCTTGGGTCCCCAAAAGAAACTAACTCTTTACTCTTATGTGCAGGAACATCCAAGGACAAAAGATCGGATCAAGGATATACAGATAGTAGGTGTTCAAGGCACATGACCGGCAACAAGTCCTATCTTTCGATTTTGAACATTATGATGGACATTATGTCGGTTTGGAGGTGGAGTAAATGGAAAGGTTTTGGTAAAGATACATAACCAAGCTTTGATGGGAGTTGATCTTAAAGGTGTATATCCGAGATACACAACAAATGGTTATTGATTCACCATGTCTAATCCACATAAGAATCAACTAGTCCGAGCAAACGACTCTTCGGTAAAGACTTGTCAAATCCGTTTATGGTTGATAGTTTACCAAAACTATATGGTTATCAACTCACCATATTCTTTATGATTAAGAGTTGGCTAGTCCATAGCAAACGACTCATGGTAAAGACATAACAAATCCGTTGATAGTCGGTAGTTTGCTAAAAACTATGATAAGAGCGATCTAGTTTTCAAATGATTTTATTTACCAACGCTCTTTGAAATTTTTGTGAAAAATTACCATCGCTAGTTCACGATTTCCACCGACAAGTGTTATTTTACCATTGTTGTTCTAGCCGTTACAACCGATTGTGTCGGTAACTTATTTTTACTAGCCGTTGAAAGTAACCATCGATTTCCATATATATAGGGTTAAAATTTTAAGGAAATTATCTACTTTCCATATTGTTATTTATCCTCTTAAAGATAAATACTTTCTAAAGATAATTTTCTTGCAATAATCTTAAACCCTAACCCTATATATCTTTCTCTCTCAATTGGCTAGTTATTACTTCAATTCTTCTCGACATAATATCGTTTTCAACAAAAGTTTCTATGACACCTTTAAAATTTGCAGATGAGCACAACCTAGTGGCCTACCTACAAAAGTCTAACGAGAAGAGTGGCCTATTTTTCATCGATTGTGGACTTTCTCAATACCACTCATATAAGGTATGCTTTGCTTTTAAAACCCACAATCTATATCTATCAAATCAAGCAGTTTTGGACTTCGCTAAGTCCATAACACTGAGAATGGAGATACACATGAAACAAGTGGATGCTCTAAGAGCCACTGTGGATGGGGTAACTATTGATGTTCTTGAGGCATCCTTGAGGAGAGTTCTCCAATTGGGTGATCTCAATGGTCTCATCACATTACCTATGCCCGAAATTCATGATACTTTATCATCCATGGGTATGATACCACCGATAAAAAGGCTACTTTCAAAAGAGTAGTTTTGTCCCCAATGGAGATTTTTGATTCATACTCTTTTACATTGTCTCACCAAAGAAAACATCTTATGAGCAATTTAGTTCAACCATGGCTTACCCTTTGGTTTGTCTAGCCACCGATAAGATTTTTAAGCGGTCAAATTATATTTTTACAAGTATGGTGGCAATGTAAAGAGTTCAACAAAATTTTAATGTATCCAAGGTTTGTGCAAGCAATGCTAAATGAGTTTCAACCGCAACCCCATACTAATATTTATGAAATCGGTTGCCTAAAGCCTAAAGTTTTTCAAAACATGAACAAAGATGGCAACATGATTTTTACACCACTTTTACCTCAAATGCTTGCAAAGATTACAACCGAACAAAACACACCCATAATCTCTGCTCCAAACATTGATTATACTCCACATTTCTCAAACCTATGAGAGGAGGAGCAAACGACCACCTTCTTTCATGACAACACAAACAAGTTTCGAACCTTTGGTCTAGGAACAAGCGGTGGTGGTTCTAGACTTCAACCTAGTCCAACTAAGGAGGAATCGAGCCAATGCCCCATGATTCACCTCTCCCACAGGTAACACAGTTGGAAGTGATGAGGGCAGTGGGCAATAATTGGAATTGATGGCTGTGTGTACAAAGTTAGCCAAGCAGGTTGAATCTCTACAGAAGGACTTGGCACATGTCAAGAAGCAGTATGCCAAGGATGTTAAACACTTAAAAGAAGAGATTCAGACTTTGAAGAATGAGTTGCAGGGGTTGAAAAAGCACATGAAAACTGCAAAGTTAGTGATTTCATCTTCATCCTCACCTAATGATGGTGATTCAGCTAGTTTTGATCAAGATTTGGGTAATTCTCCCAAACAGGGGAGGAAAACAAGTGCTGAAACTTAGGGGAGGAAAATTGATTTTGAAGATGAAGGAGATACTAGTAAAGGAGCAAAGGAAGCTAATACTCAAGAAGAGCAACTTGATGATCAAGATATTTTTTCGCATCGCAACTGATTTTACCATCGATTCAATTTCCACTGCAGAGCCAAATATTGCCACTGCAAGTGAAGAATTTGATAAACTGAAGAAAGACAAAGGTAAAGCAGTTATGGAAAGTCAAGAGCAACTTGGAAGAAAGATTTCAAAGAAAGAACAAGTTCAGATTGCTCATGATAAAGAAGTTGCTGAAAAGATCTCTAAATAACAAGTTGCTGGAAAAAAATAGCTTGAAGAAATGGAAGTTGCAAGCTTTTTGGAGACTAAAAGATTGGATAGAATGGAAGAAGATCCACTTTCCACTGTTCAACCAACAATACTTAGAGAGAAGATTCTAGAGTTTAGCTATGTTCCTTCTGAAAATGATATTGAGTTCTTGATTGCTAATAATCAAATAATCAAGAAAAAGGCAATTGACCTTATAGCTGATGCATCCTTAACTGAAGAACAAAGAACTGCTCAGTTGAAGGATTTCATTCAAATCAAGAACAATCAAGCACTTCAAGATGTGATTAGTCCAGTCAGAAAGGGTCAAAAGAAACAAAGACAACCAACCAAGGCACAAATTATTTCATACATGAAGACTTATTGTTGTCATGTTGGTGGTTGGAAGAAGCATCAATTCAAAGGAATGTCTGATGATCAAGTTGAAAGAGCTTACTACAGAGCAAAAAGACAAAACAGTGATTTTGTTTCTATGAACTCTGAAGAAGAAGCAAGAAGGTTTCCTGGATTGAAGAGAAAGGCCAAAGAAAGTGATTCTCAAAGTGTTAAGAAGACTAAGGTTGCTGAAGAACAAGAAATTCCTACTGAGAAATTCACTGAAGAACAACTGACTAGAATGATTATGATTGTAGAAGAAGACTTTTATCCAGAACCACTGCAAGTTAGACATCCTATCATTGATTGGGAGGTTTACACTGCTAGAAATTTTGCTCCAACATGGAAGATTACAAGGCTAGGTGGTGAAACTTTATCATTCATTCAGTTTGAAGATCTTATTAAAGCTTTTGACAGAGATGACCTTGACACATGATGGAAGTTAGTTCGAGAAAGGTTTGATAATCAAGATCTCAAAGATATGAAGGAGATGCAGTTATGGATTAATCTTGGAAGGCTCTATGAACCAAATGTTAATGATGATTTCTGGAAATTCTCATGCACATGTCCCGGTACTAAATGGTTTTATTATGATTCATGTGAAGTTCATCATGTTTCTACAAAGAAATGGAGTTGATGCATTCATGCTTCTTTGAGAAAGAGTATCCACTCAGAGTGGAACTCTCACGGTGATGTTATGTACAACAATAAGAGTTCATGAAGACAATGAGAAGGTCGAGCATCATTACATAGGCTTCAAGATCAATGTTCCGAGCTATTCGAAGTTAAGGAAGAAGTAAAGTGTTTGGTTGAATTCCCCAAATCCTTGAAGATAATGCATATTGAAGAAACTTATTGATTTGCGAGAAATCATAAGTTTAGGGAGGATTGTTGGGAATAATCCGTTACCACGGATAGTTGTGGTTTACACTGCTCGGATTAACACTAGCGGTGGAATCGTATTACCACCGCTTGGTACATTATTACCATCGCTATAGGAAAACGTGTTTAGATAAGTATAGAATAGATCTTGTGTATATTCTATAATGTTAGCTTTATACTTATCTTGTAAAGGACTCCTTGTTGTATAAAAGGAGGTCCTAGGTCATTATCTTAGGTGTAACCCTAGTGATAATCAAGATCACTCGTATTATTCATTAATAGTATTGGAGCTTAAGTTTTGTGTTTAATCTGTGTTTATATACAATACATTATATAATCCGTCTTCTAAAGTATTACTAAGTAAATTCCACGTGCTTAATAATATCATACAAAATATCATTGACACAAGGTGTGTGTCCAGATCCATCAGTGTTTAATAATAAGTTTGGAGAATCTGATGCTAGGGATCACCCGCTTATGCACTGTTTTCTTGCCTTTGACATTTTGTGTTATCTTTTCCCTGTCATTTATGAAAGTGTGAATCGATTGCGAAAACTCCTCCCAGATTCTTTCAACATAGTCCATGTTGGCTTGATTCACAACTCCCCACAAAATTTCCAGTATTTGGAGCCCTTGGTCTTTTAAACCCAGAAGTTTTTCCAGTCAGGCACAGGTTGAGAATGGTGGTGATTGCCCTCCATGGCTGAAACATTTCATTGGTGATTACTTCGGATATCTTGTTGACTACAGACGGATACCCCAAGCCATTGACAAACTTGATTAATTCATCTATATTTGGTGGAGGGGTAAAAAGGTTGTTTACATCCTCTCGTGTGATTTGTAGGGCATCTTGGATGGTGTCCTTTGAGAGTACGTACCATGCTTCATCTAGCTGACAACTATATACTGCTCTGATCTTATCCCATTTAACCGTATCCCAAAACTGACGAATGTTGATTGAGGGAATTGTTGAGCATAAAGTAAGAGCACTGAAAAAGTTTGTGTGCTTCAGTATATCCACCGCAATCTCGTAGATAGGATTCGGTTGAGTTTTTTCCATATTTATGTAGCAATTGCTTTTCCCAATCGGAACCAAGCCGGAATATAGAAGAATCTCTTCATCAGAACGTGTGGGTGGTGGGATAGTAGTAGCTTGGTTAACTGGTACATTGATGTCAGCCATTGTATCTGTACCAATCACATCCACAAAGAAAGATATATGCAGAATGTTTACGTTAGATGAGAGATACAGCCTTGACTATTAGGATATGAGTGACGAAAGACCAAGACATTGGGAATTATAAGACAAAGTCATAGAATTAAAGCACTTAATGAGACATGGCACAATCCTAGGATAATGCCACTTTGATCAACATTACAAGATAGACAAAACTCTATTTTGACAACTTGTGATGATCAAGTCTCAATTGACAAATCTCAAGAGGACAAATCGCAACTCAGTTAATGCACTAGGGACAAAACGCAACATGAAAAAACACAAAGATCAACCCTTAATCATACCATACCCCACATGACAAAACTCAACAGACAAATCGCAACATAACAAAATGCAATGAGGGCAAGTCGCAACGGCTTAAGTCACAGTTGGTTAAAACGCAGCAGACAAAACGCAAGTGACAAAACGCAATACTCTTTGACAAATCACAACAATAAATTAAAATTTGCCAGAGTGGGTCTTACATTTTATAATAAAATATTCTTTAATAGACAAACCGCAAGACCTGAGATTTGACCCAAAACGCACTGAAGCCAAACCAGAAAAAACACAATGATTGGGCAAAACGCATTTTAGTAATTTAGACAAAACGCAACAAAGAAATCCTATCAAGTCGCAACGTAGAGCAATCTAACAAAATGCAACATAGAATAATTTACACAAATCGCAATCACGAACATTTTGCCAAACCGCAACCAAAAACTTAGTAACAAACCGCAACGAAGAACATGATGACAAAAACGCAGTCAAGCACAAATACATCAACTCGCAGCCAAGAACTAACAAAACCAAAGAGAAACCAAGAACATATATTAACCTCAAAACGCAAATAAGAATATTATGAAAAACCGTTGTCAAGAAAATTAACTAATTAAGAATTTAACCCAGATCACCTAACTGCCAACAAATCACATACAAACAACGCAAACCAAACACGTATCAATTTTAGACAACCTAAGCGCAATCATGAGCAATCCAATCAACATACCCATGGGAAAGATTATCACAAGAACATTAAAATAACACCACTTAATCGATCGAACATACATGAAAGCATAAGGGAGAGCAAATTAAGACAATACGCAGGCCACAACAACATTCATTGAACATAAACCCAGTAAATTAACATGATATTGGATACAAACATATTCGATGATTCTGATTTGGCAAGAGAACCTAATCAAATCAGTCAAAGGTTATGATGATGAAATTTATGAAGTCACACTTATGAAACGAACATATAACTTATCACATACCTAGTTTGATAACAAACAAGTGTAGCAGGGAACAAATCGCAGTGGGGAGCACAAGATGAAACACATTTTGAAAGTTTAGAAAGTTTAGGTAGATGGTTGACTGGTCAAAACGCCAAGCAATTTATACTCTTTTTTTTTGGGTAAAGGGTTTTACCCCGGTAAATATATAACCAAAAAATAATGTTAAGTACAAATGGAATGTGGCTGAAAAACCACATTAACCTCAAGCGAAAGCTTGATAAACTAGTGTTTATGACATGCCATAAACACAAAGGACCTAGCTATATTACATCAACTAATTAGGCATAAACAAGTAAAAAAACTTGTAGCAAGCGAGCATCCCGCATCCAACCAATCCACAAAGGGAGCAAGTTAACCCAGGAAGTTTGCCTCCTTAAAAACCCTTTCCAAGAAAACCCAAAGGAAAAACCTTGGAGTAGGGAAAAGAGTACAACCCTTACCCTAAGACTCCTTCGTGAGAAATACAAATACTTGGAATCTTCCATTTATCAAGGATCAAACGAGACCGCGAGGTTAGCTTCTTGAACTTGAAAGTAACCAGCTTCAACCGAATAGTAGAGACAATGATGCTAACCACTTCCGCAACAGTAGACTTCTTACGCTTGAAAATCCTAGCATTGCGCTCCATCCAGACAAAATATGTAGTAGCCGCAAGCAGTAACCGAGAAATGATGCTACCAACTGACCGCCCCCCAGATAAAGAAATAAGAACAGTAACAATACTCTCCAAAGAAGGCGGGATCGCATCCATGCCAGATAAAACCCGGACCTGAAACCAAACCTGCATAGAAAACTGACACTCAAAAAATAAGTGAGAGTGAGAATCCGGAACCAACTCACAAAGCGGGCATCTAAGCGAGTCCAAGTCAACATTAGGACCAACATCCCATTGTCGCATCCTATCTTGAGTCTTCAGCTTCTGCTTAATAGCGAGCCATAAGTGTATTGCATGCCTCGGGATACAATGAGAGAACCAAGGAACATTACACCAATCAACCACATCAGCCCTAAGACGCAGAGAATCCCATGCACCCGAAACTGAAAAACCACTAAAATTACCATCCAACTTGCGCCATAATAATCCATCGACAAGATCATTAAGAATAGGGACCGAATTGTAACTAACAAAGGAAAACGAGATAACCAAATCACCGCCATCTCCAGCACCATTAGCAATCGATCACAAACCGAATCGATAAATGAAAACACCGCCAGCAATATCTCTAGCAAGAACCAAATCACAAATTGGGCTTAACACACACCACCTATCAAACCAAACCGATGTGTCCTTTCCATTATTGACCTTATGCCAGATAAATGAGCGAATCTTTGGACGAATCGCAAGAAGCTTGCGCCATCCCCAGCTAACATCCCCCAAACATGGGACATCCCAAAAGCTTCTCCCACGAAGTTTATAAGAATGAATCCATTGAACCCATAACGACTCTTTATGTGTCAAAATACTCCAAATGTGTGTAGTCATGAGGGCAATGTTAAAATCCTCCAAACGTCGAATACCAAGACCACCTTCTATCTTTGGCTTACAAACAGATTCCCAAGCAACCTTAGCCTTTCCCTTTTTCATTTCTCCTTGACACCAAAGGAAACCCCTCATAAGCTGCTCTAACTCATGTATAATACGAGTAGGAAGAATAAAGACTGAAGCCCAATACAGATGCATCGATAACAAAACAGACCTTACCAACTGAAGCCTACCCGCAAGAGATAAGAACTTATTACGCCAATCATTCACACGACCTTCCAACTTTTCAACAAGCACCTTACAGTCCCTATAAAGAAGTCTCAAGATATAAGGGAACCCCAAGATACCGACAGGAGAGTACCTTCTGCAAACGGCATAGGCTGGAGAATAGCAGCTTTAATAGCATTAGGCACATTACAAAAGAAAGCTGTACTTTTAGGGATACTTGGGACAAGACACGAAAAGTTTTTGAAATCCTCCAAAGCATGCATAATGACATTAACATAATCCTAATGGCCTCTAGCGAACAAGAAGAGGTCATCTGCAAAACAAAGGTTAATAATTCTCTGTTGTTCACACAAATGATGAAACTGAAAATCCACTGCATTAGAAACCTTTGTCTGCAATATAAGAGTTAAAACTTCCATAACCAGGGTAAACAAATAGGGAGATAACGGGTCACCTTGTCGAAGACCCCGCTTACCTTTAAACCAGCCATGAAGATCCCCATTAATACATATAGAATAAGATGTAGATGATATACATACCATGATCCAGTCAACCATTTTTGCGTGAAAACCAAAACCAATCAGAATAGCTTTAAGAAAAGCCCAATCAACCGTATCATATGCCTTCTGAATATCAACCTTAAACGCACATCTAGGAGGACCTCTCCCTCTATGATAATTCCGCATAAGCTCTTGGGTAAGTAATATATTATCGATATCGACGACCAGAACAAATGCGATTGATTAATACTAACCAACCGACCAAGGCCTTCTTTAATACGATTAGCAAGGATTTTGCTAATGCACTTATACATGACATTACAAAGAAGAAATAGGCCTATAGTCATTAATCTTAGATGGGGTAGACACTTTAGGGATCAACGATATAATGGTATGATTAATCTCCCCAAGAAGCTTACCATTCATGAAGAAATCGAGCAGCAGATATAACCTCAAGACCATTAATATCCCATGCTTTCTTAAAGAAAGTAGTGTAACCATCGTGACCGAGAGCTTTATCATCCCCCATAGAAAATATAGCCTCCTTTATCTCCGCATCCGTGCCATGCCGAATCATCGAATTAGCCAATTGGTGTGAAAGAACATTATAAAATATACCGTACTCATCAAATGGACTACAATTGCCTTCAATACCAAGAAACTGTTCATAATGAGCAACAAAAGCACCTGCAACCTGATGACCCTCATACAAGACATTGTTTGCATCTCTAACCAATTCAATTCGGTTACGGGCACATTTGCTTTTAACAATATTATGAAAGTAAGCCGTATTACAAGCTTAGTATATCAAAATGCAATTATCACTAATTGGCAATATTGGACCCTTAGTTCTCCAAATCGTAATACAAGCTTAGTATATCAAAATGCAATACTATATGCCCTACAATGTTCATCAATTGTCAAATATGGTCCCTATGATTGACAAATCGCAACATCATATTCCAAAACAGTTTCATATATCGGCATATTTGGCCCTTCAACTTGACAAATCATAGTCTCATAATCAAAGTCTTTCATGCATTTTCTAATTTAGCCCCTCACTTTTCCAAAGGTGTATATTTATCATGTTATATTCAGTTTTAACCCTTACAAATCATTTTGTGAACATTTAGAGATACGAGATACACTGGAAAGCAAATCAGTATAGAATACAAGCATGACAGAACCATAAATATGCGAAAATCTAGGAAGCAGTTAGCATATAGCAATCAAGATCCTAAATTTAACACATAATCAGCACATGAGACCATATCAGATTAGATGCAAGATTGATACCCCATAAAGTATGAAAGCTAGGATAGAATTCAATGAGATGAAGCAGCTTGACTGATCGTCATAAATTTTGAAAATTACTATCCCCCTCAATCAATGACTCGTGATCAAGTAAAGCAAATGTAGTCATTGATTGAGTATGAAAAATTTATGCACACTTGAGTCCAATTGATTTAAAGACACTATTTTGCAACTTCGTGAAAAACAAATACTTATCATAAATTGTTAATGGAAAATATTTGTATAGGCATGTTTTGAAAAACATATATAAACTTCTGCTCGAACTTCATCTAAAGACCCGTGTCATTATTAAATGACATTTCTAGGACCGTAGATGTTATAGATACCAAAAGACATGCCTTGGAAACTATTTTTGGTATTTTTCAGTTTTTCAAATTTTTATGGATTTTTTAGTTATTAAGATATGTAGAACGTGGAAACCTGTATAGAGTATACCTGTAGTGGATATACTCTCAAATGAGGTTTGTTAAAGCACAATTCCTGAGCAGAAGTGTTCAGGAATCATAGTACATGCATATCAATTATGACATTCCGGAGCTCCTGAACCAGGAGGCTTCTGTTCTTTAGGCACCCAGACCGTGAGTCTTTTCTTTATATAATTGATCAGTGTACCTTCAATTGAGTGAGGAACACCTGCACTAACATCACAAGTATGTTTTCATTTACGTGGGTTAGCAACAACAATATCCAGACTCTTGGGAATTTCACAATCAACCTTTGTGTTTCCATCGTTGGTCAATTTGCTTGGTAGGAATCCATATGAGTCCAACACTCTTAAAAATTCTACCAGTTGGTATCCACTTAAGGCAAGATCTAGTAACACTTGACTTCTTAGGCATAGTGAGAGATGTATCCTTAATCCTAGTTTCTGAGGCTTTATCATTAAGAGTTTTCCTAGGAGAGGGATTAGTTTTATGAGACTTCTTCTGTGCACTAGAAGACTTTTTCTTATTCCTAGTCTTAGAAGGTTGAACCTTAGCCTGAGTATTTTCTTTCACTTTCTTGGGATTAGCTTGTGAAGTGACTGGTTTTGACAAAACTTCAATCTCATCAACTTGAGAGGCAAAACTTGTTTTTAAAGATTTTGGTCGTTTAGAAATAAACGAAGTCGGTTGTCTAACAACAGACCGGTTCCTAATGGGATGTAAAACTAGCTCCCCCAAGATTGATGGTTTTGCAAACTTAGTGTTCACACTTTTCCCTACAGTTTTTCTAAGCTCGTTCTTTAATGCTAATATTGTGAAAACTATTATCCTGAAGTTGAGTGACTCATCATCAATTATCTTTCCAAAGAGCAACTCCGATGGTTAGGTTTGAATCCCCGGATCTTTTTTAGCGAAGGATAAATGGAGTTTAATAACTACCGTCCCGTTTTAGGGGATTTTGAATAGTGAGAAAATAACAAATAATGGGGAATTAAGCTAAATATGGCAGATAATAGCTAAAAACAACTAATTAGGAAACTTAAACAACTAAACTAAGCAAAGGGGAGCTACAACGCACATAAAACCTAAAAACGAGCTTACCCGGGAAAAACCTAAGCCTAAAAAGTGAAAAGTAAGAAATAACGACCTTAGAAACGTAAAATTATTTTTTCTACGTGAAATACGACAAAAGAAAATTTTAGGAAAAAGCGGAACAATTTTTTGACTTTTTATTTAATTATTATGAATTAAAAACTAAAAAAGTAAAAACTAATTATTAAAAATAGTAAATGAATTTGGAAAATTATGAAATTTTTATGAAAAATAATTTGTAATATCCTAATCCTAAGGAAAATAAAAACTCAGAAAAAGCTACTAAGGATAAGCAGTAATAAGCACTTAAGTAAAATTAAGCTTAAAAAACTAAAATGGCTATAAAAGGAATTTAAGTGGAAAACTTGTACGCAACATCTAAGGGGAGCAGTTGGTAAAGTATTGAGGTGTGGGGCATTGGTGAGTGACTGACGTGGGTTTGAATCCCAGGCATGTCACTTTTTATTTTTCTTTTTATTTTTGGACTTTTTTTCTTTAACAAACTTATAAATAAGCTAAGGACAAGATTTTTATTTGATAGCAGTAGTAGGTAAGATAGATGTGATAGCAGTAGACTGAGGGAGTTGAGAGATAACATCTTGCATTAATGAAAGGTGAAGTTACAAATTACATTAATGAAAGGTGAAAGCTTTTGACAAGTAAATGGTGAAAGCTTTTTATTTAAATGGTGAAAGCTTTTGACAAGTAATCAAAAGGTAAAGGGAAATTTGCATTAATGAAAGGTGAAGTTACAAATTACAATAACTTGACTAATTAACTACTGAAAAAACAATAAACCAAGACAGGAAATAAAAATGGTCTAAACTTTTTTAAATACATGAAAAGTGGACAGCTATGAATCTGTGAAGAGGAGGGTATTTATAGCAGAACTTGGGACTCAATTAGGGTTTCTTTTGTCCTTTGAAGCTTCTAGATCCTTAATTTGTAGCCATTGATCACCCTTTGCATCGTCAACTCTCATTTTAGCCATTAGATTAATCTAACGAGGTTTCTCCACCAATCAGAAGACTCCTTTATGCCATGCTGTCAATCCCCATGTGTCACACTCTCTGACACCTTGTCAGACCTTTCTAGAATCCTTTTAAGTGTACGGGTAATTTTTCTGGAGCATGGTAAAAGGGGGAGGGAAGGTGAATACTAATTTCTGGGGGAAAAATGGTGCGCTTTGGGATTTTGACCAAGGAGTTATCTTTGTTGACTGAGGGAGAAAGGAAGGGGGTCAAAAGTTTATTTTGGCTGGGGTCTTTGAGGTTTGACCTGGGTCTTGTGGGAAAGGGTCAAGGGAATTGGGGTGGTAATACAAGTTGGGCTTGGTAGGATAGGGCTAGGGTGGTAAATGGGGTATGTTTATTTTTGGACTTGGATTGTTTTATTGGATCCGGATGATAATACAAGGACCATTTATTGAATTTTGTAACTTTCAAGGACTAATGGTGTAATTTAGGAAAGGGTAAGGGTGATTTTTGATAATTGTGATAAATGGGATTTGTGAGGGTCAAAAGGGTAAAATGGTATAATTAAGGGTTGATTTGGTAATTTTAGGTAATTGAGGGTTTGAAATGTAATTTTGCTAAAGATGAGGGTGTGAAGTAAAAATTTGGTGAAATGAAGGGTTTGTTGTGAAAACTTCCAAATGATGATCCAGAACTCCGAAATTTGACTTTTAAGCATAAAAAACCCTTAATCTGATTTCCCAGCTTAGCTTTTGCATTCTTTTCCTTCTCGTGCTCGGTTTTCCTTTGTTTTGTCTTCCTTTTGTTTGTTTTCTGACATCCGTACCTGCACATGCATAAACTCAAGAAACACACAAATATTAGGCATTAACGGCTCGTTTCTGGTTTATTTGGGTCAATTTTGATAAAGAAAGGTATATGTTTTCACACATACCATTGAGCTTTGAATTCTTTAGTTTGTTCTAAAGTTTTAGACCTAATTTCTTTGATTGAGTCATCAAGATTCTTTTTATGCCTTTTCAAATACTCATTTTCCTTGAGTAATTTAGGCACATAAATTGACAGTTTACTATTTCTTGCATTAATTGCATTATTGTCTCAATTAGTCCCGACTAAATTATTTTTCTCATTCATATCAGAGATATGTTTCTTTAGGTTGTTGATAGTTGAATTTTTGGCTTGAACCTGAGCTTTTAACTCGTTAATTTCAAAAAATTCACGAAATTCAGGTAATTCCGGATTCGTACATGGTTTCTTAGTTTGTAAACTTTCTTCCTTTCTTTGTATTGCAATTTCAAGAGAAATGCAATGTTTTTCAAGTTTTGAGAATTTGCTTGGAAGTACATTAAAAGTTTCTTTATCAACCATATCATTTGTTTTGAAATAATTAGTCTCAACTTTGGCCAAAGAACGCAATTCAATATCAAGTTTAGTACCATGATCAGTTTGAACAAGTATATTAGCAGATGCATCATGTTGAACAATTAAGAGTACCTCGGCACTTGACACATGTTCATTTACCGTTCTTATAGCTGCATCCACATTTTGTGTGACAGGAGTTACTGAACAGCTGGTTGTATCAATCTTAGATGTGTTTGATCTTCTATATTCAGCAACACCTGATTCTTCAACTGATGCTTTACCCGACTCAACACTACTATCTCTTGATTGCACCCGACATTCACTCACTTTGTCATTCTGCCCTTTCCTCAATGTACTTCTTAACATTATCCATGTGTTGGATCAATGTTTCTCTGAACACGTCAGCTCCCATTTCAGTGTGACTCGTAAAGCACCGTTCAATCATATGATCGTCATAATCCCAAGTGTATTTACCATTGAAGAATGACTGAAATTGTTTGTTGATCACCTGAAGTGCAGATTTGGATCCGGATTCTTGAAATGTTTCTCTGTCAAGTTGTTGTTCAAGTTGTCCTAAGTTCAAGACCAATGTGCCCGTGAATGTTGATGCATCTTGACGGAAAAGTGCATTAAATGCTCGTTCGAATCCCATTGTGAATCTATTTTCAGTTAGAAGTACTGAGAGGTGTGAATGAAGTTGTCGAAAAGGTTCAAATGCAACTCTCCTTTGCATGAACATGTTGTTGCTATGACTGGTGCACTTCTTTCTCTTCTGAATTCGAGCACGGAGATCTCACATTATCATTGGCTGATTCAATCATATTTAACCGTTCAATATAGTTAAGACTCTTATGGTTGTCAACAGCATCGTATAATTTAACTACTTCAGATATACCTGAATCAAGAGTGTAAGACATGATGTTGTTGTTAAGTTGAACGTGTTATGATAACAATCGGAACGATTCAATGATTAGTGATTGTATGATAAAAGGGATACATGAATGTTTGGATTAGTGAATTGTTGTTTAATTGTGATTTGGTAACGTTTGAATCAAATTATAGTCCAGAAATTTTTTTGGGCAGGGTGTCTCTAGACAAAACTCTAGAGTTGTCTTCAAATGGCAAAAATCGTAACCCTTCAAAACGCATTCAGCTCAAATTGCAACACTTGACAAAACACAGAGACAAACCACAACTCTTTTCAAAATGCAGGGACAAACCACAACAGAACTAGACTGTAGGATCACTATTTTATATTGTTCATATGATTCGGGTGGTCTAGGATTATGGAAGAACAAGTTAGCCATTTTAGAGAGAGAAAGCGCAGAGAGGGTAGTTCTTGAGAGAAAACACTATGTATGTGTTTATTAGAATGAAAACCACCAACCATTTCCTTAGAGGGAAGGAGTATTTATACATCTTACATAACGCCACCTAAGGGCTGTAGATCAGGCATACAGTGGGTAAAGACCCGTCCGTCCTCTACGGTATTGCTAAACTAACTAAATAACTAATAAATGACGTTATGTCTATGAGCTAACATATGCCGACACTTCATCATGGATTTTCTAAATCCCAACAATCTCCCTCTAAGGGAGGTTACCCCATGAATTACATTTTGTATCCTAGCATTCTATCATTAACTTCATGCTCGAGCTCGTAGACTTTAATTCTTCAATTTCCGCAATCTTTGTGCTTTAGCAGTGAATCTTCAAAGTCCGCACTTTGTACTTTCAGTGGAGGTCTTTAACTGATCCATAACTTGGGGATCTTTGAGCTTTCTTCGAGACCATCAACCACAGTAAATCTCTGAATCATCCTTTGTTGTATCGCCTTCATGTGATGTTGTGACTTTTGGACCGACATGCTCACACTTTTTAGATCATGACATCTTTTCATCAGAGTAGCGGAAGCAGTGTTGTACGTCTTTGATTGTCATGATTTTCTTCAATTAGGAGTGTGTGCTGTGAGCATGCGGTTATGAATTGACTTATCAATATCGATCAGTTGCAACCATCAAATGTTCCTGTAAACAACAGTAAGCAATAAAACACACGAAAGTGTCTTTGTTCACTTTCGTTGAATAGGGTTGCAAGAACCTCGGTTCCCCGTTGATCAGTATAAATACTGCATGTGATCAGGTAGAACGTAACACCCCCAATTTCATGATATGCAGCGGAATTCAAACTCGGTGTTACTCGATGGCACAACAGTCATAATAATAGAAACCGATCACTAAAGGAGTCGTTTTAAAAAGGATTTATCATTCAAATTATTCAAATATAACAAAATAGGTCCCAGTTGGTTCCATTATTTACAAAATACATCAATATAAAGTCTTTGATGTTTTGTGAATGATAAAATATTTATAGCCTTCTTGATCTTGTCCTTGCCCTTCTGTGCCAGCTTCCAACATTATGGACCTGAAATACATGCTTAAAAGTCAACACAAAGGTTGAGTGAATCCATAGGTTTATTGTTAAATGTTTAACACATAATGTTTGTGTGGGTTATATTTTTATACACCCATAATGTTGAAAACAAAACAGTTATAATTGCTTGGTACGGCCGCCTCAAGTATATGATACTTGAGGCCGCTTTTGTTTGATACGGCTGCCTCATGTATGTGATACTTGAGCCCACTTTTGTATGATACGGCTGCCTCAAATATGTGATACTTGAGCCCGATTTTGTTTGATACGGCTGCCTCAGTATGTGATACTTGAGCCCGCTTTTGTTTGATACGGCTGCCTCAAGTATGTGATACTTGAGCCCGCTTTTGTTTGATAATGCTGCCTCAAGTATGTGATACTTGAGCCCGCTTTTGTTTGATAGGCTGCCTCAAGTATGTGATACTTGAGGCCGCTTTTGTTTGATACGGCCGCCTCAAGTATGTGATACTTGAGCCCGCTTTTGTTTGATAAGGTTGCCTCAAGTATATGATACTTGAGCCCACTTTTGTCTGGTACAATTATGTATGCACATATAATTATATAAATGCGATACCTTAGTGACAATAAAACAATCAGATAAGCATATAGTTTGAAAGCAATGTGTTCGATTTAAAATAAAGCATGTATCTCCCCCAAGGGTTTGTAAAACAATTAAGTAATAGAAAGTGGGGCTATGAACTCACTGTAGTGATCAGCAGTGGGGTGTAATGATATAATATTTATCAACGGTAGAGTATGACAAGATCGCGATCTTTAATGATTACCTACGAAAGCATAGTATTCGTGTTTTAGTATAGTGTACAATATAAGTGTACAAGTATATGTAGTTTGTTGGCTTTCAATATAATGTTGTACATGAATCCTTAAGTTAAAGTATTTCTTAAATGTTGTTTGGCTTAGAGCCCTTTTATAAATAACCTCGTACCATCATTCAGGCTATCAAAATCAAGAGGTCGTAAAGTAGTTTAACATGTCATATGGTCATTTACTTAGTTTGTCAAAGTCTAGTGAACAAGTTTTAAAAACAAGTTTTGGTCATTAGACTTATAGTAGCCGTGCAGCTAAGTTATGGTTAAGCAATAATAATCAAGACAAAATTAAGGATGTGTCTAAGTTAGACAACCTCAAGACAACAATCTTGAGTTAATCATGGTTTTATATTAGCCTCAAATGATCAATATATCACTTAAAGTTCTCACTAAGGTTGTTTTCTAGTCAATAACATGTCAGTTTAGTTTTTTCCGTTTTTAGGTTTTGTCGTTCACTTTTTGCTTATGTGCACCTGATTTTTTGGAGAAAAAGTCAATCTGAGCAACTTTCGTGCTTTAAACTTTCGATGATTAGGACCAGAAAAGGGTCAAAATCGTAATTTAAAAGGGAAAATTAGTCAAATAGACCGCGCGCCCTGATGCTTATCACTTTCTGGACCATGCTTTTTGAGTTCAAATGGACTAGTTGCCAATGATTTTCTTGTAGCCAACCATGGGGTGGCACGTGTCCAAAAAGCCCGATGTATAACGATTTTGACAGTATTTGTGATGTATTGTAAGGTATTGTTTTTTGGGCAATCAAAATGTATTTTTGGGCAACTATATAATATTGGGCAACTTATCTTTATACACGAGGATAATATGGTCATTTTACACTGGTTGTATTTCAAAACTAATAATAATAACTCAGACACGTACTCACACAACATCACGCGCGCACACACACAATGAAACATCTGCTTGTACAATTTTTAACAGCTTGTACAATTAAACATCTTCTTCTACATCACGCGCACACAGTCACAAACCACATCTTATTCACGGAACCCTCTAAACCCTAATTAATTTTACTATATAATTCCATATCACAAAATTAAAGTTGTACAATTGTAAAATCGCAGTTCGTTCTACATTGAAGTTGCAGCAAGATATTAAACTTTGATTGTCAAAGAACGAAAACCGTGAAAGGTTGTTCAGGCAAACAGTATTTGGTCCATGGTTGGATATAAAGTCGTGCGAGAATGACTGCCTTCTGATGCATTATGTTTTGCAACACTGTATATGTTTCTAACATATCCTCCGATTCCCTCCACTAACATTCCAAATTGGGGAGCATTTGTTAAGGTTTGGCCGGAAAGAATTTTGTCTGATAACAGGGTTTCGATTTGGCAAAGTTTCAAAAGCGAATAGATGATCTAGCGCTTTCTGTGATCGTGTATTTCCTTAAAAAAAAGAGTAATGGTATAACAAATGTACATGCCATTGATATTTTGGAACTTGTTAATGATGGAAAAAAGGATGGAAAAAGGTGGTTATCGCTTTCTGATGAGGATGTTGTTAGGGTGTGTCTGTTAGTAGCTGCAGAGCTGGTGTTTATGGGAAAAGAAGACAGAATTGCATCCATAATCACTTATTGTCCTTGGTTGATGATTTTGAAGCCTGGAATGTATTTCCTTGGGGTGAATATATGTGGCATAAATTTTATCAAAGGACTGTCAATATTGTTCATATTCACAGAAAAGATCATCTTTTAAAATTGAAAAAAAACCCAAAGTTCAGTGCCACATACAATCTATACGGTTTCGCTTGGGCTTTCAAGGTTTGAATTCTCTGTATGTATGTCTTAGTTTGATAACATCTTTGTTTTACAAAACAGGTTATTAAAAGCTTTTGATTCAATTTTGTTGTGCTATTACTTGTTCAATCGAAAAGTAGCTATAAATAATGACGTTGTTTTATTGTTATGCAATGCTGGTCTTTTGGTGTGTATACACGTAATATAAATGTTACCCGTAATTTAGATTACAATAATGTTATAACACTTTTTAGTTTGCGATTTTTTAGTAATTGTAATCATAAAGGTATTGTTTCATCCTAAACAGATGACCTTTAGTTTGGTAAAACTTTAAACAAATTCAAAAACGATAACTGCATAACTAGACATTTTTAACGATGACGGGTGTGCATATTACAGATTTAGATTTTGGAGAGTTTTCCTAAAAGCTCACTTTGGTGGGTGAACGACAACAAGGTGATTCCACGTGGTCTTGCTTGGTCAGAACTTTCAAAGTTTCGGAACGCAGACCGTTGTAATCTCTTTGGATCGGTAGGCATCACACACTCTTATGCTGCAGAATATACTAACTTGTACCTAAATTTGTTCACAATATCAGGAATTGTAACTCTTTTTTGTTCTTAGGACTCAACTCCCATTGTTGAACTTTTCGCAACACAAGTCGAAATGAAGCAACCGTGGTGTATTTCCAAAGGCCCAATATATAGATGGTTTGTCTGTGCGGTACCATAGACGGTTGTGAGAAGATCGCAGAGCATTCGAATCAATTCGTGGACGATTTCAATTTACACACCGTCATGGAAAGTCAATGCAGGGTTACCCGAAACGCATTGCAACTCAACATTCAAAGAACAACCTTCTTTAAATGGTGCACAACGGGACCACTCTTTCAACAGGGGTTGTAATTCGTGAGTTAGTGGATTTGGATAAAAACTTTTGATGATAGAAAATGGCATTCATTCGGTCGAAACACACCGGTTGTACTTGATCGGTTTACGAATGTCAAAAGCGAGTTTCAAAAGTACAACAACTTTTGGGTCTTAAAATGATGCGCCTTCGCTCCCGATCAATCTAAAAGTTGTGCCAATACAAATGACTCGAGTTAATCCTCGATGATCCGAAGGTTTGTATTTACTTTTAAGGTTACCTCCAATGTTATACCAAACCCAAATAATCCTTTGTGTGTACACTTATATCAAACCTTGGTGGTTACAGGCCAAGTCGTGTCATGGTCTAGGCCCTAACGGGGATAAGGTCATTGCTGTGGACGATGCAACGACCACTGACAATGATGATGGGCTTAAAGAAACGCAACCATGTAACCTTAGGATTCTTGTACAAGCTTGTGCCATGACCCAAAAATGTCCTGCTATGGAATATGGAGGTGATCGTACTACTCAACTTCAACCAGGTTGCACCAAACGATGAAAAAACACCCGTGACCCCAGATTGTATGTTATCTTTCACTTAGAGTTTACATATCAAGTATAACATATGTCCATACTTATGTATATATAATTAAAATTCATCAGAACCGGATTGTGGTAACGATTGGTCGCCTTACATAAACGACGATAAAGTTTCGTGATAATTCAGTAGATGCAATGGATTGTGATAATGAACAAGAAGATGTGGTTCGTAAACAATTGCTCGGGAACTCGAACCCGTTAACAATATTGTTGGTGTACGATGTAAGAAGGAACACCAACCAACAACGCTCTTGAGGTATCTACATTATCAAGAAACAACGCCGATAAATTAAAGATTTTAATGTGATGTTTTTAACATACTATATTTTCAAATCGCAGTTCAAAGACAACAACCTGTCAAATGTAAATGTGGTTGGCCAAAAGGACACACCTATGTTGGGACATGTTTCCTCCGAAGATAATTTCAATAAAAGCTTCGATAAAACATTGTTTGTTCCGTCTTTAGATTTAATGGATTTTGATGAGCAAGAAGTGAATGTGGTTGAGGAAAACTCGTTTGTTGGCCTTCGATCCGGTAACTATGATGTCGCTGTTGTTACCCAAGAAGAAACACCAACAAAGAAAGACCCTGAAGCCCCTAAATCTCAGATTAAATCCAACAAATTGTCATTTGCAAATGCGGTAGGTCCTAATGACAAACCTCCATTGGAAGAACTTTTCTCCCATAACAATACGAACAAAAGAAAGAGAGTAAAATTGAACGACAAGTAAAAAAATAGCATTGTAAAACATTATAAGAAGTCGGCCGATTCATCAATTTGCCTCACCGCCTATCAAAACATCGCCTACTCCTTGCTGTCGTCTTACAAGATCGCAAGGTGTCATTAACGAGGCTATTATCCCGGCTGCCGGTTCCGATATAAAGCACCTTATTAAATTCTAACGGAAATAAATATTTTCTGTTTGTCTGCTTATTTTTCAAGTATGTTTTCAGGAAACTTCTGGAAACCCCAAAACGTGTCGACTTAGTAACTTGTATTCGCCCAGAATTGAACCGTTTGTAGAGGTATCTTTTGTTTGTTAATCCATTAACATCATTATCATATGGTTAATGTTATTCAATATATAATTTTTTTAGGAACTTTTACGACACCCGAAATGCAACAAGGAGAAGGTTATTGTGCCTGATTACCTTTGCAACTATTTCAAGCTTAGAAAACCATTAGTTTATACGTTTCCTTGGGGCTCCGGTGCCGTTGTTGTTTATAGGGGTTTTTGGGTAGCCTTGGCATGTGTTGAAGATTGCACCGGCGGGTGGCTTCATCGACTTAGTGAGTAAACCCGATTTTATCTTGTCTCCTACACATGTTTATTATTTCGCTTTGTTACATTGGAACCGAATTTTAACAGCTTTGATTTGCTTTAAATGTCCGCAAAGACTTGGATGTATGGCTTGATTTGATGTGGTTGTTTAGACCACCGATGCAGATTGGGCTTTGGCAGGTGTAATTCTGCATCAAATCCTAGATGGCAAACCGCATACCACTTATTCAGATGGCACAACATACCCCGTGGCTTGGCGAGATGTTGAAAAGGTCGGCTTTTGCAGCCTCTTACCGTATATATAGCACTATTGTTATAAACATTTTATAATATTCTTCAATTGCTTTATATATCGTATATTTTCCGTGAATGAAACCGAAAACACTGGTACTCGTGTGCTCCATATCTGACCGGAGTTGTTTACGCTTATGACTCTCTTGGGTCAGCGGAAGAGGTTCACGATGGTGGCGAGGTTTGAAGAGAAAGTTACAAACACAGCTCAATTTTACCTAACAAAGGCTGGGTATTGCATAGTAAGGGCATATCACCCGGGATTATAAAATCACATACAAGTTTCCAAAAGTCCCACAACAATCGACTTGTGTGGCGATGAGTATGAGTATGGGTGTACATTATTTTGAATATACGGAAGCACAAGGTTGAATACAAAATTGTCGGTCTGCGTCAAGGTACCATCCTTAAACCCATAATTATTGTCATATGTTGACTGCATGAAGTAGACGACAACCTCTTACACAAAGGCGTATGGTTTGCAAACCAATTCTATAGCTTACACGTGAACGGATGCTTGAATACACAATATTGTAAAGTTCAATACTTATAGCACTATAGGTTGAATACAAAAATTGTCGTGCGGTGATTCTAATGCCTATTTTCAAGGTACCATCCTTAATGTCCGCTTTTGTTGACCCATAATTATTGTCATATGTTGACTTGATGCATGATTTATCTTTCAACTTTTACTATAAGTGTCGTGATTTTTTATTTTACTTCTCAAGGAGATTGTTATATATTCTTGATTATTAATTTTTGTATTTTTTAAGCTCAACTGCATTTCTTTTTAGTATTAATCCAAGACATCACATAGAGGAAGGGGTCCTCCTAGATGTGCGTTTAACGGTTGATTGGAATTTTCTTAGGGCTAATTGGTTTGGTTTTAACCCAAAATGGTTGATTGGATCATGGTTTGTATAAATCCATATGTGTTAATGGTGATCTCCATGGTGGTTTAAAGGTAAGCGGGGTGGCGATGGTTTGCAAACCAATTCTATCCCCTTATATCATCAAGACTTCTTTATAGGGATTTGGTTAACAACTCGTGGTAGAAGTTTTGGGATGTCCCTTGTTTGGGGATGTTAGTCGGGGTTGGCGCAAGCTTCTCAGCCATTAGAACAAAGGTTCCTTTTATTTTAAGCCCGATTCTATTTCGACTCGGTTTATGATCTTATTACTTGTTATCTCGATTTCCAGGTATCCAAGGCATGCTATAAATGACTATTTTACCTTTGAGTGCCGGGTAAGGGTTGTACTCTTTTCCCTATTGGAAAGGGTTTTTAAGGAGGCAAACTTCTGGTTAATTGAGTGGGCGGGGAGCGGGATGCTCGCTTGGTACAAGTTTTTTACTTGTTTATGCCTAGTTTGTTGATGTAATATAGCTAGGTTTTGTGTTTATGGCATGTCATAAACACTAGTGTTTATCAAGCTCACATAAGGTTGACCCCTTTGACTTTTAAAGTTGACCTTTGACTTTAAAGTTTTGACTTTGACTTTTGACTATTTGACTTTTACCGTAACGTAAAAGCAAATACGATAACCGGTAGTAACTGGTAATTTTCCTTGTGACCAACACAAGAGTACGATAAGTCTATATGTTCAAAATATTTTATTTTCACCAATAATCATAATTTATATGAACTATTACTACTTTATTATTTTTAAGTAGATATGTTACTTTTTACGTAAGACGCGTACTCAAACCTACGTTATTAGGTTTTAACAACGTAAAAGCACCTATTAGACATATCATACTTTTAATATACCTAGTTAAAGTATATAGATAAGTTTAGACATTTTTGTAAGTATTATATTTTTACGTTACCCGATTATAAGTTTCGTGACTTAAGGGCTTAACATTAGTAATTACCGGGACCAAACTACACCTCATAAACCAAAAACTAGGTACAAAATACACACACTACCACCTCACTTTTGAGGTGGCATGTACATGCAATCCACAAGGCCATGTGGCCTTCACTTGGAGCCATAGCCTTACACATATCCACCTCTTGTCCCCCACTTCAACATAAGTCTTCTTAATCATCTCTTTTACATGCAAAAGTTTCACAAAACCCTCTCATTCTCTCCTCCATGGCTGTCCATCCTTCATCATAAATCATCATCATCCACTTTGAATCATATAATAAGTTACACAAGAAAGATGAAGGCCTAAGTGAGCTCTACATAGTCCAAGTGTTGTTTTAGTGATTCTATAGTTAGATTTGGAGTTATTCAAGGTGTTAGGGGCAGAGATAAAGAGGATTATTTGGTGATTAACACGGGTTAGAATCAAGTGGGTTGAAGATTCAAGACAAGGATTAAAGACTAGAAGGGTTAAGGGTTAAATTGTTTTTGTTGTACTAGTAACTTGTCATCCTAATCCTTGTAAGATTTGAGTTTATTTTCTTGTCATTCAATATGATTGCAATAATCTCTATAATTATTTGATGTAATGTTATATAAGTAGTATATGTAATATGGCTTAATTGATGTTGTACATGAGGTTGTGACCATAAAAACAAGGTAAAACAAGTCCTAGGTAAGTTCTATGAACATGAATTCTGCAACAGTCCCAAAGATTGACTAAACTGATCTTCTCAGTAAACCTTGAGGTTAATTCAGTAGGTTAGGCTTTTAGAACTATACCTTACGGTCGTTTCGCCGGGTGGCGCACCTCATAACTCATCCCGATGAGTAAATGAGAGCCAAAATGGCAAAACATGTCAAAATATGCACACCATATTTCCTTTGGGAAAAGCCCATGGTTTTATGAAATGTAGCTAAGACCTAAACTTGAAGTTTGGCAAAAACCGCGTGTCAAAACAAATTCTAGAACTCAACTTATGGTCGTTTTGGCAGGACTAAATGTGCAGCCAAACTTTCTGCAATGAAATATAAGTAAATACTTGTAATTAGACTATTGATATAGGTAAACTTTGGACCTTAGACTTGATTAAGCTTAAGAAGCTGTTAGAGAATATAAAAATATAAACTTGAGCTTTTGAATCACTTAAAAAGGACTTATGGTTAAAAAGTTATGCCTAGTTAAGTTTTACTAGATGAAAATATAGTGTTGGAATAAAAGCTTGCTGATACGATTTTAAATCATGATTTTGAACCTTTTCTGGTCCGAATCAGCAAAAGTGTAAAACACGAAAGTTGCCCAGAATGAGTTTTCCTACAAAAACTCGGGACGCATAAGAAGAAAGTGAACGAAAAAGCCTAAAAACGACAAAAACTAAACTGACCTGTTGTTGACTAGAAAACAACCTTAGTAAGAAACCTTAAGTGATATATTGATTCTTTGAGGCCAAAACAAAGCCAAGGTTAAGCCAAGGCTGATGTCTCAAGGTATTTTAACTTAAATATAGCTATTAGTTTTGACCTTAATTTTTGTTTCAAGTTGCTTAACCGTAACTTTGCCGCACGGCTAGTTTGGGTTTGTTAACCCGAAACTTGTTTCAAAAACTTGTTCATTAGATTGAACTTTACTAGACTTTGACAAAACTAGATAAATGACCATATGAACTATCTAAATGAGATATAAACTATCTAAATGCCATTTTCACAAGTCTTAACTCTTGTTTAAACCTATGAACTAATATTAACTTAAAAACTATTTCTGAAACCTTTATATTTCACGACATCATAATATGACAAGCCGTAATTAATTTCATCACAACGATTATAGAGTGAATAACCTTTATGCATGATAAATGTTATGTTAAACTACTTCACGACCTCTTGATTTTTATAAGCCAAACAACATTTAAGGAATACTTTAACTTAAGGATTCATGTACAACATCATAAGCCAACAAACTACATATACTTGTACACTTATATCGTACAATATACTAAAACACGAATACTATGCTTTCTTAGGTAATCGTTAACGATCGTGATCTTGTCATACTCTATCGTTGATAAACTTTATATTGTTACACTCCGCTGTTGATCACTATTGTGAGTTCATAGCCCCACTTCTAAAAATTGAAAAACCCTAAAAAATTTCGGCCATAATCCTAATTTTTTAGAGAGATCTCTAATAATTGGTGATCCTACTTCATCTGTTCAAACCAGAAGTAAGGTGAAGAAGAAAAGATTTGGAGAAGCTACATTTCTCAGTTATATTCAGGATCAACACAGGAACAATCACATAGACTATCATCATTGTCTATTTGCTTGTTTCCTGTCCCAGGTTGAACCTACCAGCGTAGCACAGGCACTAGAAGATTCAGATTGGGTGGCTGCTATGCAAGAAGAAATGCAACAGTTCTTAAATCAAAATGTCTGGGAACTTGTTCAGTTGCCTGCTAGGAAATATGCAATTGGAACAAAATGGATCCTGAAGTGTAAAAGGGATGCAAGGGGGATTGTGGTCAGGAATAAGGCTAGATTGGTTGCTCAAGGTCACAGGCAAGAAGAGGGATTGATTATGATGAAGTCTTTGCTCCAAAGAGCAAGAGTTGAGGCTATTAGACTCTTCTTAGCTTTTGCTTCCTATATGGGCTTCATGGTTTATCAGATGGATGTTAAAAGTGCCTTCCTATATGGTGAAATTGAAGAAGAAGTGTATGTGACTCAGCCCAAAGGCTTTGTGGACCTACACAATCCTGATATGGTTTACAAGGGGGTTAAAGCACTCTATAGGCTTCATCAAGCACCAAGAGCATGGTATGTTAGGCTCTCATCATTCCTGCTGAAGCATGGTTATAGGAGAGGTGCTATTGATAAGACACTATTCATCAAGAAGAACTCCAGGGATATCATTCTTGTCTAAGTTTATGTGGATGACATTATCTTTGGCTCTACTAAAGAGGCTTGGTGCAGGGAATTTGAGGAGTTGATGAAAAGTTAGTTTGAAATGAGTGTTATGGGTGAGCTTACATTCTTCTTGGGTCTACAGGTTAAGCAACAGTCAAATGGTATTTTCATCAGTCAAGAGAAATATGTGCATGACATCCTCAAGAAGTTTGATTTGGAAAATGTGAGGACTGCAACTACTCCTTATGAAGCCCCAAAGCCTAAGTCAGATAATGAACCAGATCTTGCTGTCAATGTTCATCTATACAAATCTATGATTGGTTCACTCATGTATTTGACAGCTTCAAGGCCTGATATTATGTTTGCAGTCAGTGCTTGTTCCAGGCATCAGGTCACTCCTTTGACTTCCCATTTGAATGCAGTCAAGAAAATCTTCAAGTATCTCAAAGGCCAACCTAAGTTGGGTCTTTGGTATCCTAGAGATTCTCCATTTGTGTTGGAAGCTTACAATGACAGTGACTATGCTGATGCCAATTTTGATAGAAAATCTACTACTGGGGGTTGTCAGTTTCTTGGAAGGAGATTAATCTCCTGGCAATGCAAGAAGCAGACCATAGTGGCTACATCTTCATCAAGTAGTATGTTGTCTTTGCTAGTTGTTGTGGTCAAGTACTTTGGATACAAAATCAGTTATTAGATTATGGGTTCAATTTTATGAACACTAAAATCTTTATAGACAACCAAAGTACAATTTGCATTGTTAAGAATCCTGTTTTTTATCAGAGAACAAAACACATAGAAACTAGACACCATTTTATCAGGGATGCTAATGAAAAACACCTTATTCAAGTGGTTAAAATTCATACTGATGACAATGTGGCTGATTTGTTAACTAAAGCTTTTGATGGCCCTAGATTTCAATTTTTGGTTGTCCATATTGGCATGATCAACCCCTGATTGTTGTGTTTGATGGGAGGATTATGTTTAAGGGGAGGATTTCTGATTAAGGGGAGGATTCATTGTTGTATAATTTGTATATTTGTGTATATTCTGTGTTCTACTAACAATTTTGCAGATTAAGAGTCAAACACACAATCAGTAGCAAAAAGATTAAAATAGAAGCATGAAAGTCCTATTTTCTCTCTCTAGCAATGGCGATTTCCAGCCCCTATTTTCCTTGATTTTTGATTCCATTCACTGAATATCATTCTCTTATTGTGCTTTGTCTTGATTTTGATGCTTTATTCCTGATTATATCATTTTTGACGTTCATTAGATTAGGGTTTTTTTAATCCTTTTCTATTGGAGCCATTCATTTGGTATAATAGTTATAGAGTTGATAATTCTGTGACGATCCTCTTAAGGGTTTTCTATTTGGTTCGACGAACTCATTAATCTAGGATCTGTGGGTTGGGATTCCGATTGTTAGCTTAGGGTTTTTTTGTTACTTTATCTGCTGATTGATTGCAAGGATGGAAGTTGGTTAGATGTTCTTTTCTAATCGCTGATAAATCCCTAATTTTTAGGGGTTTGTTTTGTTTTCGGCATTTGAGTTTTCACTGTTCTTGTTTACTCATTTAGAGAGATGGATAAATCAAATGATGCTAATCCAAAACCGTTTGGGTTGGCGTCTAAGATTAGGAATATTGATGGGAAACCCTTGAGGTCGGCGTTGCGATGTATAGATACTAAGTCGTCTGGTTCTAATTTCGAAGCGGCTAGGGTCTCGTTTGATATCAACAATGCTACTAGGGAGGTAAGCCCTATATAATTCTATTGGTGAAAACCAGAATAATGCAAATTCATCGGAAAGTTTTGTTGAACCTACTAGTCCTGAGAATATTGTTGAATCGGTTACAAATGATGAGCAATATACTACTACTAAGACATCGGATTTTACCTATTCTTTTGCTAATGTGCTGAACCATTCTTCTAACAAGAAGACTGTTAAGATTCAGGAGCTTCACAATCCTGAAAAAGTTGATGGTGCGGCTGTGGCGATCCCTATGGAAGCTGTAGAAGAGGTTAGTTCCCGGTTTGCTAATACCTTGTATGGTTATTTCATAGGGAAAAGGTTGGCGTTTCCTTTAGTGGAGAATTATGTGAAAAATACATGGGCGAAATATGGATCAAACGTGTTCGCTTGCATGAAGATTTTTCATGTTTCAATTCAACACTAGGGAAGGTATGGAAAGTGTCATGGAGAACGGTCCATGGTTGATTCGTTTTGTCCCTATTATTCTAAATGTTTGGACTCCAAACACAGATTTGAAGAAGGATATGGTCAAGTCTGCTCCTTTGTGGGTGAAGTTGCATCATGTCCCTATTGTTGCCTATTCGAAAGTGGGTTTGAGTCTTATTACGACACAGCTTGGAAAGCCTATCATGCTTGACTCATACACAAGTAGCATGTGTCTAAGCTCTTGGGGACGAAATACATATGCACGAGCACTTATTGAATTCTCTGCTGATGAGGAGCTTAAAAAATTGATTGTTATTGCTATTCCTGTAGACAATGGGAAAGGACATTCTCTTGCTAAGATTGATGTGGAATACGAGTGGTCTCCACCAAGGTGTGATACCTGCAAGGTTTTCGATCATGTGAATGACAAATGTCCAAAGAACCCGAAGGTGGCTGCCACTACAAAGGAAGCGGATGATGGTTTTACTACGGTTAGACGTAAAAACTCAAAAGCTAAACAAAAGAACAAGCAAATTGAGGGTATTCTGTTGTCTAAACCTGCCCTTAACTTACAATATAGAAAAGTTGAACGTGGTGAAAACTCCAATAAGAATGTGGCTGTGAACAATAAGATGGATGCGAAGCCTAAACAGCCTGAGAAAAATGTTATTTCTACTCAGAATGCTTTTGGAGCCCTATCGAATGCTAATGATATGGTTCCTATTAATGACGATAGCGATGACGAACAGGTTGATGAATACATGGTGTTTGATGATCGACAAAGTCAGAATTCTAAGCAGGGGGCAAGCACTCCCTTAAACACGGTATCCAATGATTAATGTCGCTTCTTGGAAAATACGGGGTTTAAACTTCTCCCCTAAACAAAAAGAAGTGAGGCAGATTATCGCCGAGAATAATCTTTCGGTTTGTGCTATTCTGGAGTCGCATGTGGCTTATTCCAAGCTTCATCAGATGTGTACAAGTATCTTTCGTCACTGGGATTGGTCATCTAATAGCTCGTGGTGTAATATGGGCATTCGAATAATTTTAGGTTGGAATCATAATATTGTTGATATCATGGTCTTATCCCAAAACGACCAAGTTATTCATACTAGGATTTGGTTGAAAAAGGAGAAGAAGGAAGTGTTCTGTTCGTTTGTTTATGCCCATAATGGACACACTCAAAGACGTGAGTTATGGAAGGCTCTTTCACATCATAAATCTTTTATCCGTAATCGTCCGTGGTGTCTTTTGGGGGACTTTAATGCAACGTTATTTTTGGAAGAGTCTACAGCTAGTTCTTCTCGTGTGAATGTTGCCATGCGTGAATTCAAAGAATGTGTTGATGATATTGAAGTTTCTGATGTTAATCGTTCGGGTCTTCAGTTTACGTGGAATCAAAAACCGAAAGGGATGGATGGTATTCTCAAGAAGCTTGACCGGATTATGGCCAATATGGAATTTACTACTGATTTTGTTGGTGCTCATGCGCTTTTCAAGCCCTATCGAATTTCGACCATGCCCAACTATTCTTGTTATTCCTACGGCTATAAAGGAGAAACCAAAACCTTTCAAGTTTTTAATGTGCTCACCAAGCATGAGAGATTTTATGATGTTGTTCATGAGGCCTGGAGCAAAGAGTACAACGGGTTTCTTATGTTTCGCGTTGTGAAAAAGCTTAAAAGCTTGAAGAAACCATTTCGTAAGCTTTTGTACGACAAAGGTAACTTGCATCATAACGTTGTTCGTATCCGGTCGGAGTTGGACCAGGTTCAAATTCTCCTTGATCAGGACCCTTTTACTATTTCCTTTCGCGACCAGGAAGCTATCTTAGTGGTTGAGTTCAATAAGGCTGTTTTGTTGGAAGAACGATTTCTGAAACAAAAGCTAAAATTCTCTGGCTTAAAGAGGGCGATGCTAATACTGCTTTTTTCCACAAAGCAGTTAAGAGCCGTGTGAGTCGTAGTCGCATTGATGCTGTTTCAAATAATGAGGGTGTTATTTTCACTAATGATGATGTTTCTAATGCTTTTGTTTCTCACTATAAGAATTTTCTTGGACATGCTGATGAGTCTAATGTTTTTAATGATGAGGGTTTGTTTGATAATTGTATTGAGGAGCAGGTTGCTTTGGATATGGTTCGCCCCATTATAGATTGTGAAGTTAAAGATGCCATTTTTTCTATGGGTGATGATAAATCGCCGGGTCCGAACGGGTTTTCGGCTGCTTTTTTTAAAGATGCGTGGCACATTGTGGGGGTCGAGGTCATTCATGCTATCCGTGACTTCTTTACGAATGGTATTCTTCTGAAAGAGCTTAATCATACTATTATTTCTCTCATCCCAAAGGTTAAGTCTCCCTCCATAATTAATGATTATAGACCGATATCGTGTTGCAATGTGCTTTTTAAGTGTATTAGCAAGATTATTGCTAACCGCATGAAGCAGTGTTTAAAGACTCTTGTTCATCCTAACCAATCGGCTTTTATTCCGGATAGAAGCATCTCTGATAATATTCTCCTAACGCAAGAGCTTATGCACAATTATCACTTGGATAGGGGTGAGCCTAGATGTGCCTTCAAGGTGGACATTCAAAAGGCTTATGATACGGTTGATTGGAATTTTTTGCGGAAAATTCTTAAAGGTTATGGTTTTCATGATCGCATGATCCTTTGGATTATGGAATGTGTTTCCACTACCTCGTATTCCATTAGTGTTAATGGTAACTTACACGGTTATTTTCGTGGGAAGAGGGGTCTTCGCCAAGGTGATCCTCTTTCCCCGTATTTGTTTACGCTTGTCATGGATATTCTTACTCGTATGCTTAAAAAAAGAGTGATGGCATCTGATCGATTTACTTATCATCGATATTGTTGCAAGTTGGAGCTCATTAACTTGTGTTTCGCGGATGACCTTTTCATTTTTGCCTATGGTAATGTGGATTATGTCCGGGTTATAAAGGAAGGTCTAGACGAATTTACTCTTGCTTCGGGTCTACTTCCTAGTCTCCCTAAAAGTACGGCCTACTTTTGTAACGTTTTAAACCATGTTAAAATATCCATTCTTCATGTTCTTCCCTTTGAAGAAGGACGTCTCCCGGTTAAATACATTGGTGTTCCATTGGTTTCTTCTTGGCTCAAGATTAGAGATTGCAATGAGCTTGTGGAAAAAGTTGAAAGTCGAGTGCTTGATTGGAAAAATAAATCTCTATCCATTGCGGGTAGACTTCAACTTATTAGATCGGTTATTGGATCTATGCATGTCTTTTGGGCTTCGGTTTTTGTTCTTCCTAAACAAGTCCTTATTAGCATTGAACAAATTATGAGGAACTTCTTATGGTGTCCAGGTAATTCTAGTAGAGGCAAAGCTAAAGTCGCTTGGGATGAGGTTTGTCTTCCTAAAGATGAAGGGGGCCTTGGTGTGAGGCGTTTGGCTCATTTCAATTCGGCTTTAATGGTGAGTCATATTTGGAAGCTTCTTTCGCTTAAGGAATCGCTTTGGGTGAAATGGGTTCATAGTTATAAGCTGCATAATCGTAATTTTTGGGATATTCCTGTTCGTGGCAATATGTCTTGTGGTTGGCGTAATATGTTGAGGTTGCGGACTTCAATCCGTGATTTTATTTGGCACAAGATTGGTTCAGGTACTCGCACTTCTTTATGGCACGATAAATGGTGTGTTGCTTGTCCAGTTGTCCGTTGTCTAATCATCTCACTAATCATGATATTCATAGAGCTGGTCTTACTCCTCAAGCTACGGTGAGTGAAATTATTATTGATGGTATTTGGTCATGGCCCCAATACCTCACGGGGAAGTACCAATTTTTATCTACATGTAACGTTCCGACCTCTAATGGTAATGATCAATTGGAATGGCGTTCTAATGATGGTACGGTTAAGAGTTTTTCGGTCAGCCAGGTTTGGGAATCAATTCGCCCTCGAGACAGCAAAGTTTTATGGTATGATGTGGTTTGGTTCCCTAATAATATTCCCCGTCATGCGTTTAACTTATGGCTTATTATTAAGCGTAAGCTGAAAACGCAGGATCGGGTTAGCATTGGGACGAGATCGAATCTTGGAAGTACTTGCTCGTTATGTAATACGGTCCCGATTCCCATGATCACTTATTTTCCAATGTGCCTTTCATGGATGGTGTTTGGAATCGCATTAAATTTCTTGTTGGTCTAGATAAAGTGGCACATAATACTTATGCCATCGTTGAGCATATTGGAGTGAATTCGAAAAAGAAGTCTTCCCATGGTGTTATTATGAGATTGGTGCTTCTGCTACTGACCTTCTTTATTTGGCAAGAACGCAATTGGAGGTTGTTTAAAAGTTGAAGAGATCCGTTGCTCAAGTTAGTGAGTGTATCTCACAGTTAGATTCGGCTCAAGCTTCTTTCATGTAGGTTCAAGCGAACTAAGGAGGAGAGGCTTACGCCGAGTTTGGGACCTTCCCGATTCTTTTTTAGATGATTGATCGTCTTTTTGTTTATGTTCCATTAGGTGGTTTTTCCCTATTGGAGTCATTGGTTATGTAGTTGATTTGTAATTGCTTGGCATGTCATTCGATAGGCTGCTCAAGCTTTGCTTGAGGTTAATGTGACACTCACCACATTCCGTTGTTCGATCGAATTTTGGGTGATTAATATATTTTACCAGGGTATGATTCCCTTTTACCTAAAAAAAAGTATTGTATTTATATAAAACACTGCATTCAAAGATCCAGCATAGTATTACAAGACTTTCTATAACTACTAATCACCACATGACATGACATCAACATAACATAAGCTTCAACAAAAGAAAAGACCACTCCTAACACCAGCTTCCATCCACAAGACACCTACTTAGGCCTCCTTTTTGCACCACTCAGGCATCCTCTGATTATGCTTCCCCCACCTACTGATCATATCTCACACTCTGGGAGCAGCAAGACCAACCACTTGTTGTCTCTTTGGAGGGTTTTGATTGGAGGGTCCTGGCCTTGGATCAGAAGGACCTGCAACTGGCATAGAAGAAGGTGGCACAACAGCAATAGGAGCAATGTTCACTGGCCTGGGGATCCACCATTCTCATCATCAGTGTATGAATAAGCCGAGACAAAGCTGGGCATGGAGTTAAGCTCAGATCTGGTATCTTCATATCCCAAGTATGAAGGTGGGGTAGGCAGATCCTCTGAAGAGGTTCCAAGAGGTGCTGGTGAAGGTGGAGGGTTTGTGGACATGAAAGTCAGGTTGGAGTAGTTAGGAGGGAAGTAGTTTAATCATCCATCATTGGATGGCAAACTCTCTGATGAGTCGGAGGAAATCTCAATCGGAGTGTTGGGTGAGTTGCTCATTGTGGTAGTTTTGATGATCGATTGTTGTGTTAGGGTTGTATGGTTTGTATGTGCTATATGAGGCAAAGGGTATATTTATAGTCAAAGTCGAGGTGTAATCCAAGTTTATTAGAATTAATGGAAGTAATGGTTTGGTTGGTGTATGAATTAATAAGGGTTAAGACTGCAGAGAATGCGCAATTAATTATAGCAGGGTTTGACTTGTCTTCATTCCTGCTGGTTTCGTGGTTGTTCCTGCTAATGGGTGATGGTTTCTACTGGTAGCATTGGAATGATAACAGTGGTCAAACTTTCGGTTGTTGTTGTTTGACTAAATGGTTTCTGCGGATTGACTTTCAAATGCTGCTGGTTTCGTATAATTGGGAATTTAATACGGGATTTAATTAAAGTCAAATTGGTCAAAGATCCGTTACGATATTTTTGCCAATTTACATGGTTATTTTAAGTAACTTACTTAAATAGCCAATTACAGTTATGCCACAACCTCATTGATCAATTCCCTCTCATTTTAAATCAAACCCATCTTCAAGCTTCTCAAATCATTTCAATGGCGACACTTGCATTCAAAGGGGATCACAATAAAGTAGCGTTTTTGGAAAGAGCTAAAGGAAGTGATGTTTATGATCCTATGGTTGATTTCCTTCTTCGCTCTCAAGTATGCCCTAACGTTTAGTCCATCTGTTGTTTATGACTCGTTGGTCAGGAAATTTTGGGCCACAGCTTATGAGTGATCTCCTGAGGGTCACCCAAGGAGATTGTGGCCACTATTGATGGACAAGAATGTGTCATTACTAAGTCACTCATTAGGACTCGGTTGCAATTAAATGATGAAGGAGGTGTTTTTGAAAATAATAGGGAGGAAATAATCATTGGTTTGGCCTTAGGGTATCCCACTGATGGGAAATTCATATGGTATAAAAACAAATTTTGCCCTAAATGGAGATTTGTAGTTCATACCCTCCTTCAATGTTTAAGTCCTAAGTCTGGGGGTTGGGATCAGTTCTCCAGCTCAAT
This sequence comes from Chrysanthemum lavandulifolium, assembly GCA_022545495.1. Taxonomy (NCBI): domain Eukaryota; kingdom Viridiplantae; phylum Streptophyta; class Magnoliopsida; order Asterales; family Asteraceae; genus Chrysanthemum; species Chrysanthemum lavandulifolium. Next base: position 178,120,513 of record CM040246.1, read on the forward strand.
TGCTACTGCTATAATTTGTTTGGCTCAGGGTAGAGATTATAACTTTTCAAGATATATCTTTGAGGAAATGCTTAAAAACATAAAGGATACCAAACATAAATTTTTAATGTATCCTAGATTTCTTTAAATTATATTAGGTATTGAGACCTCAGATCAAACCCCAAGAGCTGTTGGAAAATTGACTGCTAAATTATTTGCTACCATGAGGACCAATTTTGCTGGTGAGCATATACCCCTATTACCTTCTATGTTGCCCTCTGGCAATGAAGATGCTGGTGCAGCTGATGCTGCTGGTGGCAGTGAGCCATCTTTTGATGAAGCTACTGGTGGCACTATGCCACCTATCCCTAATGATGTTGGTGCCTCTGCATCAGATTCAGCTGATATTGGGGCCTCTAATGCTCCTGATGCAACTGCATCAGTTGCCACTAATGACCAGTAACCCCCATCCCCTACACCCATTGCCCCACCATCTCCTAGGGTTATTGCTCCTGAGGAGCCTGTCCTTGCTTCTGAATCACAAGAACAAACTCCTGTTGAACCAGAGGTCAATGTTGACCAACCTTTGAGTCCACCTAGACATACCTTTGAGGATGACACCAATTTTGGTGGTGATGATTATGTTTCTCCTCCCAGATCCAATGATGCTCCTAATACCTCAGGAAAACCTGCTGGTGGAGCTGAGGATTCTGATATGCTGATGAAAATGTCTAGTTAGCTTGACTTGACAGGTATGTTCAAAAGGTTAATGATCTTGAGGCAGAGCTTAAGGAGACAAAGAAATCTCTTGGTGGAGCTATGGTAAAATTGCTTGGAAGGGTGACAGAGCTGGAAAATAGGTTGAATAAGAGGAGGAGTAAGTTTGTTGTTTTTGAGTCAGAAGATGAGCAGGATAAGGATGAGGAGCATATTGATTTGGATGCTTTACATGTTTTGGCCTCTGTCTCTTTGGATGATACTGCAACAAAGAAAGATCATGTTTTTGAGTTTGTTATCAATCCAGAGATTAAGGTTTTTACAAGAAGAAGGACCCAAAGGAGAAGGACCAAGCAAACTTCTGGAGTATCAGCATTTGAGAGGTTTAAGTCTCCTGTTGATAATACTGAGGTAAATGTTCCTTCTGATGCAGTTCAGAATCCTCCTGATACCATTTCTACTGATAAGACTCCTGTTGAAGATGCTGCTGAGATTCCTGTTCCTATTCCTTCTGATCCCAAGGATACTTCTGTACCAGTATCTATTCCACAAGTGGATAAGGGAAAGGCTCCATTGATAGAAGAGGAAATGGATTCTGCTGCTTTCAAAGTTGAACAGGCTAGGCTTCTTAGGCTTCATGAGTTGCACAAAGTGACAGGAAAGTGGCAGAAAAGGTTCAGGCTGACTATGATGCAGATCTTCAAAGACAGACTCACACAGTTCCTGACATAACTCCTCAAAGGAAGAAAGAGCTTGATGATGCCTCACTTCATTTTATAGCTGCAAATTGGCAACAAATTGTGGGTGAAGTTACTACAAATCCATCCCTTGCTCAGTCCATCTTTGGGGATGCATTTGATTCAGATAACTTTGTTGCTAGCATGATTGCACTGATGAATCAGAGAAGGAAGGCATATGTTGAAAGGAAGGCTAAAGCTAAGAGAGATAAGCCTCCAACTCAAGCTGACCAAAGGCAACACATGAGGGAGTTTGTGAAGTGTCAGAGTTCTGCTATCTACAACACAGGGTGGACTATGGCTTATGTGAAGAAATTGACTGGTGAACAATTGAAAATAGAGTATGAGAAAATTCTCAAAAGATTGCATCAAGATGGCATCAACCCTTATGCAAGATTGAAAAGATCTCAACCTACTTTGGAAGGGCCTGAGACTAAGAGATTGAAGTTTACTGATGCCACTGATGATATTTCTGCTCATACTGAAGCCATTGCTAAGGAGTCAAGTGTTATTGGTGAAGAGATCCCAAGTTCTCCGGGCAACATTTCTAAGGATTCAACACCCATGAACACTTCAATGGAGACTCCAAAGGAAACAATAGCAACACCCATTCCTTCTGAAGAACCTAAAAGTATTCCCACTGACAATCTTGAGGGGAATCCTTCTGATGCTTCTAAGTCTGTTTCCACTGAAGATGCACCACCTGTTCCCACTGATGCAGGAAAGTCTATTCCTACTGATGATGCACAACATATTTCTACTGAAGGTGATAAGCTCCTTTCCGCTGATGCACCTCAGAACCTTTCTGCTGATACTAAGGAGGGTGCTGATTCACCAAATGCTACATCAGTGATCCCAACTCCTGATGTTACAAGGTCTAGTGTTTCTTCTCCCTCTTTCACTCCTTGTGGAAGACGAAAGAGTCTGGCTAAGAAAAGGAGTTCTAGGGCATTTGATCTACAGGCTCCTGAAAGTTCCTTCATCAAGGTTGCTGATGATGATTCAGATGAGGAACCGGTTCTGTGGTCAGCATTTGATAAATGGGAATTAACACCAGTTGTTTTGGGTGGTTTAGGAGTGATCAATACTATGTATAGAAAAGATGGGTCAATCAAGCATTTTAATTTTCTGAATCAGATCCTCCATATGGTAGATAGACAGGATTTATTTCACTTGTATGGACAAGTGACTGAGTATTTTAAGTCTCATCCTGCTACTAGTGCTGGTTTGATGCTATTGGGTGATCTACAAGTGTTGTTTCATTCCCTTCATGAAGATGGTGCAGAGTTCAGCATATGGGATGGCCAGGATGAGTGGCAAATTTGGCATTGGGGTTTTTATCCTTTATCTAATGTTCATGTTTTACAAACTATGTCTGGTCTACATGTTCTCTGATCTTCAATATCCTCTCACTGTGAAAGTGATGGGTCAGATGCTAAAACGTAAGTTGGAGATTCCTGCTGATCCAGTTGGAAATGACATGGCTGCTGCAGAGCGCTTAGTGAAACAAATTAAGGACAGACTTATTGCTGCTAATGCTGCTGCAACTTCTTGAGTTTGGTAAATTGTTGTTATATATTATCTATTTCTTTTATTTTCTAGTTGTTAAAAAAAATCTTTGTATATATTGCTTGTTTACTAACTTTTCTGTTTGAGGCTCATGTTGTGCAGTTTTGTATCATATCTCGAATGGTAATTAACTCACCATGTCTTAGATGATCAAGAGTTAACTCACCATGGGGGTACGGCTCTGGTGGGAGCCCTCAAATTCGTTGATAGTTGCTGATTTACTAAAAATCATAGGGTTATCAATGTACCCTGGTCTTATACACCAAACATTGGCTACTCCATGAGCAAATGGCTCTGGTAAAGAGATATCAAATCCGTTGGATGGTTGACAATTTGCCAATAAATTGTATGGTGCTCAACTCACCATGTCCTCATAGATGAAGAGTTGGCTAGCCCACAAGTTCATGGCTTGTGGTAAAGGCAGTGGAATACCATGACTAGTCCTGAGTTAACGGCTTGTGTAAAGACAACTCAAACCGTTGATGGTCGTGATGGTTTGCCAAAACCATTAGGTTTTTCCAAGACACCATTGATTCACGTTCTAAGTGTTGGATGGTTATTAGTTCACTGTGGTGATGTCATGATTCCACCAAAGAACTAGCTAGCCCAAGAGTGAGTAGCTACTTGGTAAAGGCTTATCAAATCTACTCGTGTTACCGTTCGCTGGGTCCTCGATGTCTTTGTCACAGGAGTTGTTGATGGATTCCTGGACTTCATTGCTGGTTTCTGGTGGTTCTAGGAGTTGCTGCTGGTTACTTACATTGCCTCAGTTGCTGAAAGACTCAATCCTCTTGCTGTGAAAGATCTATCTGGAAACTTGAAGTTAATCAAGTCAAATTCAAGTTTAGGGGAGGATTGTTAGGAATTATTATAATAGTATAGTGCAGTTCCTGCTGTTAAGGTTCCTGCTGTTAGTACTTTTGTTTATGCTGATAGTGCAGTTACTGCGGATAGTGCAGTTCCTGCGAATAATAGTATTTCTGCGGATAATAGTATCCGTATTGTTAGCAATTAGTTAGGATATGCATGAGTTATTTTAGGAAGAGATAATGCATATCTTTTACGCGTTTTGTAAGCAGCTGCATTAGGGTTTCTTATAGTATAAAAGAAACCTACGGCTATGAGTGATATACGCTTTTGAAAACATTCTTAGAAAATTAATATAGATCCATAGAGGATCAAAAGTTTAGTTGTTATTATCTTCTTTAACTCTTGTGTTCATATTCCGCGTGAGCATAAGTTTATTAGAGGTTCTCTATAGTTTGCTTGTGATTACACATGTATTCTGTCTGTTTATTAAAGGCTCGAAAGATCTATCTAGGACTGATCCAACAGTCGGCACAATAAAAACCTAAAAACGTGAGAAATAGTAACGTTGAACTCGTTATGTGGAAATGGACGTGTTTATAATCAAATTTAACGGAAAAATATAATTAAGAACGATGGTGCAAATTATAAAATTATCGGTTACGACAAATAAAATTTACGAGCCGTTAAGTGGTAATTCGGGAAAGTTAATAAAAATTACGATGTTGGTCCCCGTGGTTTAAGCTAGCCGGTGCCCCCACCACATTACAAATAAATTACACCACAAGTCCCAAAATTAAAATATAAAAACCCTCCCACACTCATTTACTTCATCTCCCTCATCACAAACCCTAGCTCAACACTTTCTCTCTCTACCCCTTACCGTCGCCTGCCACCTCCGGTCACCGCACCACCGCCGAGCGTACACCACCACCTCCACCACCAAAACGTTCACCTCACTCCCCTCTCCTTTTCTACGTACTCCACGTGCCCTAACACACCATCACCGCCACCCAAACAACCTAAACGCACCACCACTTTTAGTGTTTCGTCATTTTACGCTTAGATCGGGAAGAAAGAAGGCGAGATAAACGGGTTTTACACTCGTTTGGTGACCTCCGAGTCACGTTTGACTATTTTGGTTCGGGTTAAGTGGAAAACAAATAGAAAACAAGGTTTTATAAATTAAAAAAAACAAAAATAAAATAGTTGGTATCGTGTGTGTGTCGTGTTTATGTCGAGTTTGTGTCGTGTGTATTATTTATTTTTTGTGTTTAGGTAATGTTGATTCGGATTGAGCTTGGATTGATGTTGTTGAGGCGTTGGTAACCAACCGCGACCGCTAGGATCCGGTTGGGTTTGAGCCGAGAGCACCAAGGACCCAAGGGGTCCGGGTTTTGGTTGTTTTGGATTGATTATTATTGATGTTATTGTTGTTGGAGATGACCGGGACCAAGAGGTTCGGTATTGTTGTCGTGGTGGAAGCCGAGGGTAGAACTAAGGACTATTAGGGTCCGTTTGGTTCGTTTTGTGTAGCCGTGGGTAAGCCGAGACCAATAGGGTCTCGGCATTGGTTTTTGATGAAGTTTGATGTTGAGTTTGATGTCAGGATTGATATTGTGTTGATATGAAGATTGATTGGAATTATGGTTAAGTTGTCGAGTCGTAGGTTTAGGGTCGGTAACGAGCGAGAACTATTATTTAGACTTGATATATTATATATGTGAACTTTGTGCAACATCGGTGTTACCGTGACTTTTTAGTCTCGGTTGACCCCGACAACACCATAACATGGACTTTAATTTATTATTGGACGATATGACATATAAAAGCCCGAGAGTCATGACTCGGACTTGTGAACTCGAGACGGATAATAACTCGAAACGTGAATTGGAAAATTAATTCGATATATATAAACATATATAAAACAAGAAAAGGAAACTATTAATAAGTTCTTGTATTAAGTATTTAATAACAAGACTTGTTATTCGATATTTAAAAGGGAATTAACGACTTAAAGTAGAAAAGTTTTAACGAGTTATTAAATGTTTCGAGGGCACGTTTACCTAAATATGTCATTATTGAGTATTTAATAATCATTTTGGCATTTGCATGGGTTACGGATGACTTGACATTAATATATTTAACCCACGTAAATAACGGACTTATCGGGTTAACAAACTCAATAAGAACTCGTTATGTACGTCGGACGAACTTATTAATGGATAACTTATCCTTATAACTCGTTAGGATTGTGATATGGTTTTGGAATAATAAGTGCGATGAGTAAATGGTTGAATTTATCGAGTTAACAAATTCGATAAGTTCTAACGATTTAATTTGAAAACTTATTAAGCTATAAAGCTTATCACATAGAGGTCGCATTGATTTGTCATGTTTATGCATGGGAATTTGGTAAAGTGCGTTCACTTGGGTCATGTTGAGTCGACACGACACACGATGATACCAACCGTTTCTAACTAAATTAAGAACGAGATAATATTGGAAATAAGAAATGGAACACATTTTGGGATAGAAAATATTTAATTGGAAATTATTAAAGATAAAGCTATATTCTAGTTTGTGCCGAGTCCGTGGTTGCCGTTACTTGTTAGTTGTTATCCTGCTTTCTTCTATTGGTTATTTGTGCTTTGCTCATCGAGGTGAGTTTCATAACCTCACTTTTAACTATGTTTTACTTAAATTGGGGTGACAAAGCATGCAAACTATTTTCTTGGACCTGCCACTACTTTTTGATTTGCTAATGTCTTGACTAGCGAAGGATAGATATGTGGTAGATGTTGACTTAGACTAGGGTGGTACCTAGCTAAGAATAGATATCTACTTCCGACCTAGACTAGGGTAGCTTTGATTATGCATTGCTATGGCCGTGATACCTGGCTAGAGTCGCTTGGGGCCCTACTGAGATCTCGTTGCGTTATTGGAAAGAATATTGTTGGAATATGATTGGAATGTTTATTGTATATCTGCCTCAGTCTCACATAGCAAATAAACTCTATCAGGTCCACCATTGAATTTATGATTAACCTATGAACTCACCAGCGTTAGCTGACCTTTTAGCATGTTTTCTCAGGTAACTAAAATGATGTTCGGATTGCTTGCTTCTTGGAGGCTTGGCAGAAGGGGCATGGTTGGAAGATCATTCCAAAACTCCGATAAGAATTTGTGGACCTACCTTATGATTTCTTTTGGGCATTACTTTTCAGTATTTGAATAAATGTAACCAAATAATTAAATATCGGATTGGTTTATGAAGCGTTTTATGCTATCTTCTTTTCCTATGCTTGTGTTGCGTACCAATCCAATAACACCCCGAAAGCTTGCTTAAGTCTTCCGTTTTACCAAAATTTAGGGGTGTTACAAGTGTAGACTTATGAATAAAGTTTGATTGACGCTCTAACCACCTCTCTTAACTATAAATAGTTTTTTCCTTTCATTTTCTCATTTCAAGCATTGTTTTGTAATCAATTTCTCTTTCGATCTGTAATCACTCATTTCCCAAATCTATCCATAATAATCACATCGTTTATCATTCTTTCATCGATATTCCTTGTGTTTGTTACTTGTTGTTCTTCATTTCATTAAGAAATCTAGTTCAGCATATATCAAACTATTAGTATCAAAATAAACACACCCTCTTACCCACATACTTCAAACACAAAATAGCTGACTGAAGAGATCCTTTTAGCACCAATAAGCACAGTTAGAATGGTTCTACAACTATATCTGAGATCATATTTGAACACATGACCATATGGAGCATTACTAAAGAGAGCAAAAATATAATCAATTGGTCATACTTATTTTCATTGACTTTGGCAGCAACAAATGGCATGTTATGAACACTTGATCAGCAGAAATCACGGTTCATCCTACTAGTGTCCGTATGACTTACAATGTACAGAAACAAAAACTTTGGAACTCGCCTTCTGTATGCTGAGTACATCAAACTTTGGAACCTCCTTTAGGATGACAGCAAAGAAGAAAGGATTATTACTTATCTTCAGCAATCTTGAAGAATGTATATGAAAGAATTATATTGTCGATACCATCCATCCTAGGATCCATTTCAAACTCTGGGTCAATGTAAAAAAACACCTGCCAGTAGGTTTAATTGTTCACCATTAGATGTAATCAGTTCTACACACTCATGAATCTTGGTCCCTTTGTCCCACAACAAAGTTCAGCACGGAATGCAGATAGGAACTATAAACAATTAACTTTTGACATGTAAACTACCAAAAAAATGTCATAAAAAAATTATAACTTTATTGCTTTTGGTCAACTCGATTTGAAGGGAGCTTTACACATGTATAGTCAAATATAGCTTTTATCGGTACATGGAATATTAGTTCTTTAACAGATGAGTGGAGGTCATTATACTTACAGGCATATCTATCTGCTCGCCTGGAAGAAGACGCTGCTCCTCAAAGCAGAAGCACTGTATTTTGTTAAAATAAACTGCAGCCTGCGCATCAACCAAACTTATTAGCCATGGGAAGTTTTAAGTGTAAAAGAAATTTTATATCACAAAATTCTTCATGTACAATCGTTAAGTTATACAATCTCATGCTCTTCCATGGATGATGGCCCACTATTCTTTATCTCTGCTGCGTCGATAAATTTATATAATTGATCTAGTATTTTATACGTAGAAAAATCCAAATTCTTTGTTCCTACTGAAAATTATATAATACAAGTCCTTTAAAATCCAGTATTACATCAAAATGAGATCGTTCTAATCCATCCGTTTGACATCGCCAAGAGAGGCACAAACCAGTTATGCACAAACAGTATCTAGAAGACTCCAGAATCTGATGCAATAAGGAATAAAACTAGATAATTCCTATTCCTAGCCCAATAAATTTGACTGCCATAAATTCACACAATTATGGAACCTTGCAACTTAAAGGTTCCCTTTTGAATTTCAGCTTTGTCCATATTGGTTCAGATAAATAACTGTTCTGATAGAAATGTGGCTATATTTAGTATTTGTAAACTTCAATTATGTTCATCAAGAGTATTGATCATTATCTAATCTATTTGTGCAGACCATTCTTCTCCATCTACTACTCAAAAATCATGCTTTGATTCCGTTGTTCAAAACACTTTCTCGGTTATATGGCGCTTCAGGAATTGCATTTGTTTCGACGCAAAACCTCCAAGGAAAGACACTTTAATCCAATGATACTAAAGCTTTGTCAAATGCTTGTACTGTTCATAGAAGTGGGAATGTATGTCCATTGTGAACCAATTGGATTAGTAATCCAATCTTCGCTTGTAATGTAACCTTGTAATTAGATATATTTTCATGAAATATCGCCATTCAAAAAAATTCATAATCTATTCTAAAAATGTGTGCTGCAATGTCAACTTTTATTTGAGATAAATCTAAATTGCCATAAATAGGGTGATGAGTCCCTCGAGAAATTGACTTGTTGGTATCTGAAATTAAGATTAAATTTCAGATACCAACAAGTCAATTGCTGAGTGCTATCAAGCCAATTTCAGATATTACTCAGAAGAGACAATCTAGATCTACCCCACCTCAACCCCATCAAATAGGTGTTGGGAAGTACTTACAGTGTACATTAAATGGACGTATATAGACTACAAGACATAAGCACGTTGAAACAAGACCAGCTTCAACTTAATATTTACTTGGTCTACAAAAACCACCTTTACAAGTCTTAGAAGAATGGAAAACATTAACAAGTGGTATAACAAGGATTCCAAGCAATTACCTCTACAGAAACTCAGACATGTCTCTCCTTTTAGCTCATTTATTTATCATTGAAATTCTAGAATCTAGACCGAAGACTGTTGATAACCACTAATCTGCTATTCCAAATTACTTTGTTCGAGTTTAGTGCTCTCAAACTGAACCAATGCCAAGTCATATTTGTTGAAGAACCTTTGCAATATACAGCAACTCTGCTCTAAAAGACCACCAGCAGAGCAACATGATCTAAAGCAAAAACAAGGATCCAAAAATGAACCTTCAACACAGATTAAGGGTGTTTGTCTAAGCTTATATTTTTTGCTTAGGCTTATATTTCATAAGCAGCTAATGGCTTATGAATAATAAGATCATAATCCCATGCTTGGTGTTTGGGTTAGCTTTTTATAGCTGATGACGTAAAATCACCAAAAAGTACATGAACATCTAAACATGTAATTGTTATATAACGTTCTAAGAGTCTTTTGCTATAGCACCCCTTCAAATAAGCCATATAATTTGAGCTTATAAAACCCCCTCATATAAGCTCATAAGCCCAAGCTTACCCAAACACTTGTGTGCGCTTCTTTTAGCGCTATATGCTAATAAGCTACCTAAAAAATCTCAAACAAACACCCCCTAAACTATACTAACACAAGCACCAAATCACTCTGAAGCTAATCTTCCAATCGTTTGTCAACGCCCCTAGTGAAACAATTATCATTGATAGCTCACTAACCAATCAGCTTGATGTGGCGTAACGCTGAAAAATTCTTAATATTAGTACTCCTTCAACTGAAAACAGTTGCTATGCGAATAAGAAATTGAAATAAAGATAATCATTCTTATTTCAGTAACTTGGCTGCTTCAAAGAGTAGAGCAAATATAGCAATAGGTGGTGGTGCGTCAACCAACCCCAAGAACTTTTAACCTCGACTAAACAATTAGATATACTTTGACCTGAACTCATTTATATGAACTCATTTATATCTGACCCATTACCCAACCCACCCATTTTTTCGCAATTTATTAAAAACTCTATTTTTTGTTTAACGCTTTATTCAGCAAGCTCAGCTATTATGGTCTGCTTTAAATAAGTCCAGTCTCTAAGTTGCAAACCTCCCTTAAGTTAGTCAAGATCCGGCATTTTTAAAGTGCTTAAATGCTTGGGTTATAAATCTCTTCAAAAAATATATACATGGGGTATCTTTGGCACAGAACTAACTCTGCAAGCGGCATTTTGTTTTATAAAAAGTGTTTGGAAAAGTAGCTGTAGCTAAAACCATAAAATGTAAAATGACATAAAAAGACATATCCACAATTAGGATCGTAGAAAACTTAAAGTGACTTCATGCGAGTAATAAATTATTGAAAACGTGTTCCATATCGACGTAACAAGCTTATTTACATATTTACGTAGCAATCTCAATTCTTATTATGTAGTTTCTTTTTTGTGTCGCACTATACTCGTGCAATGCTCGTAAAGACTATCAGTGACGGAATTAGGGTGGTCCTGCGGTGTCACGGGACCCGATGAAAGTTCGGTCGAAATGTTAATTTTCTTAAAACTCCCAATTTCTTAAATGCACCTGGTCCAAAGTCATTGTGTTTCTAATACTTGCTTAGTCGATCTGTTTAGTAGGTGAAAATAGACTAAGTTTCTATTGAACTCAATCGTTTGAATTACAATCGCCTACCTTTAATCATGGTTCCGTCATACTGACTATAACACGTTTTTTGTTATATAAAAGATACGTATACATGTAGTCTAGTAACATATTTAAAGAAGTCTTGTAATCAACAGATGTATTATATTGTAGAGCATTGGACGAAGAATACAAACAAAAGGATACTATGATAGACATGTTAGATATTATTATGAGGTTAATTAATTTGAGGGTAATAATGTAATTTAAACTTTAAAAACCTCCATAATTCCTAGGATGCTTTCTGAAGCAGCATTTAATTTAATTGTTTTTTTTTTTTTTCATTTTGAAGCTTCTTTAATATAATAAAAGCGTTTAGCTCATACTTCCAAACAAAGCTTTTTCTCAGTAGAAGTTTTCTTTTAAAATAAAAAGCTAGTAGCTCTAAAAAGCTTTTAAAAAACTTAAGCTGAAATACTTAAGTTATGCAAAAGATTACCAGTGACAACTTCTTAGCATTTTTGTGCCAAAAAAACTGAGACATTTAACTTGACACCAAATCTAAAACTCATATCAAAGAAATTCCTCCAAATTATGCTACAACAAACAAATGCATAAGTGCACCAAAAGCTTCAACATGTAATACCCTAAATATATGAACAGAGCAATTCGTGCGAGTCCATCATATTCCTTCAGTATAATTTTCATTCTTCACTGACTTATGGAAGAAATATACAAAATATGTTGCCAACTTTGAGATTAAACTTTTTTCAGCCAATGACAAAAATAATGTCAGTGTACAGGATTATCAAATTTCAAGCACCTAGTCCTGTTCTAAAAGGTGACAACCGTCTACATCAGATGTAAAACATGAGATTATTACCTTCATGGGAGTAACATTATACGTAGACATGCCAGTTATAGGAGTTGAACTACAATTTTCAGCAGTGTAAAAAGCAAGAGCGCTCTCTCCTGGCTTTACTCTCACCTACATATACAAGCTAAAAGAATCAAAATGACATCATTTCAAGCATACACGAGAATCGCAACAACTTGCAGTCCTTATGATCCTTACGTTTCGAAAACAGTGGAACAATGTATCATATGACTTTAAAAACAATTGAACACTTACGCACGCTGTGTTCTTTAAGGAAATTATTTAGAATTAAGTGGAGAAAAACTCAAAAACCAAATGGGTTTGTGTTCTAGAGTTCTTTTTAAGAGAGGAGAAAGATTCTTTCTCTCCAACTCGAGAAAAGTAATGATAAGCAAGTGATCTTAATACCTCTCTTTGAGTAGGGATGAACTTCCAATTCATTCCATCTGACACGTCAGCGTTGAACTGCACCACAATTTCTCTGAAAAAACAAATCGCACATTTACTCAGAAACGTGTACAAGAGCAGGCTAATAAAGATAAATAAATTATATTTTTATCTTTATTCAAGTTTCATATAAATTGGTGTATTTAACTTGTTTTGTTTTCCTTGTTCTCATAAATAAGCTTAAAAACCAGAAGATCAAGAAGAAAATGCTCCGTATTTCCATATCATTTTCAGTAAATTAAGTCATTCATCAAGCAGAATCGTGTATGAGAAAATAATTGAGCAATCTTTAAGTTTTTATACATGATTCTTAACTTTAGCAAAAATAGTTTCTTTTACAACCTTTTAATGTGAGTATGCCAACTCTTAGCTACCCTCCACAAAGTTGCATAAATTATTCTACAAGCCACACGAGCTTATTCCATTGGATTTTAAAACACACCTTTTTGTGACTGTTCCATCTTGAGTATGTCGCAATATCTTTTCTTCTACGGTCTGCGGAGGAATAGATAATAAAACAATAAAATGTCAGAATAAAAGAAAGAAATATCTAAGTTACTTGCTAACTATGAAAATGAATATACAAAACAGTTTAGACCAAAAAATTTCAGATAAAACCATGTGCATACCTCTCGTCGTTGAACAGTGCCCCCATACCCAGTAGCTTGGCAAAACCTCCTGTATAAGGGAACTGCGGCATAAGTACATCCCACCATTGCAAAAACCAAACCCATTAAGTAATAAAGCATCTTCCTTGATTTCTCTTCTCTAATAACATTTGTAGTATACAAACGATGAGAACCCAACCCATTATAAGGTGTATGCGAGTACCAGGTTCCCAATTGAGAAAATTTACTAAAAGGCTTCCTACTAAGTTGAGATCCAGAAGTGAAATTCCGAAATTCAGAATAGCATTGTGTATGTCCAAAACTGTTAGTTCCCACGAAACTATATCTTTTTTGCCCGACTTCAAGTAGAAACCTGGATCAATAACAACGGCTAATGTCAACCTAATTAGAGTTTTAAACTTCAACAAACTAGGACAATAACAAATATAAAAAATTTATACCATACACCCTAATAATAAAGCATGGTCATTTTATTAGAAAAAACTCGTGGATAAGAAGATATTCAAATTTATCAAAAGAATCAATTTTGTACTATAAAATCTTCTTCCTGTTAAATATTATAACTTCGACCCAAGATATGCCGAAAATCAAGTTTAGAACCAAAGTAAGAACACACATATTCAAACACTCTCTAAGATCCTGTAGCCTATTGGAAGCACGGCTCTGACACCAATAATAACATAGTTGGAACAAAAAAATACCATAAATGCCAATAGTAAGTCAATGTGGGAAGGGCGATCTCAGGCCGCCGCCTCTTACCCTCTTTTCCGGCCAAATACATCCATAGAACCGCCTCTCTACCTCTCCATAGGTATGCAATCGGTTTCTATTGGATGTGTGTTCTTTAAGAGGCGGCGTGCGAATGCTTCATCGTTTTTTATGAGATCGCTGCTATTTTTTGGCGTTTTAGATCTCCTATACAACCGGCCTGTTTTGGTTGTTAGGGTTTAATTCTATGCTTATCTTTTCAAACGCTAAGGGGTTGTTATCTTGCTGCACAAGCGTATATATTCTTTGGATATTTACGTTAGATTTTACTGATTATTAAGGTTTATTTGTGTATGCTTGATTATACATGGCGTCTGCTGCACATTGGTTTAATCCTCGTTTAGGGTTTTACCGTGATCTTCAATCAACGATCTCCCCTATAGGATGTCGTCTGGTGTGTGGCTACGTACGTGGTTCTTGCTGTGGTGGTGGCGATCTGAAGGTTCATGGTTCAATGAAACCCTAATTTTTAGGATTTTGTTTTTATTGATTGTCACATCCGTTGATCGATTCTTTGAATGTTATATCGAAACCCTTTGTAGGGTTTGGTTCTTTCTCCATTGTTGGTGGCTATGTCCTGCTGGTCTATGTTAACCTTTTAGGGTTTGACACATTGCGACTACATGTGCTATCGCCGATTCGTTTTGTGTGTGGGTTCATGAGAGATTGTATGTCAAGTTATTTGGGTAATCTTGTTTTCAAAACCCTTATTTATGTTCCTTTCACAAGATCCATTTGTTTGGATTGTGATCGGTTTGTTGGAGGTTGGGTTTGGGAAACCCTATGTCGGTTCATTATGGTCATTCTACCGATGCTTTTGGATTCGATGATGATCGTGATGGTGTTTATGGTTTGTATGTTGATCGCATGGCGATTTGTGGTAATTCGATGTTGATCGATGCCGATATGGTTGGAAGTTAAGTTTTAGGGTTCCTTATTCAAAACCCAAGGTTTCGATCTATGACCGTTTGTGAACAATAATTTGTTTGGTCCGTGATTGATATCTTTGGAAGTTGGGGTTTGTTTAACCCTATTATCGCCCCTAAAACTAGTTCTTTAGCATGGTGTTGCTTTGTTGGATTGTAGTTTTGGGTTTCTACATTCTTTGGCGATTCTAACGTGTAACTCATGATTGCGCCATTTCTACGAGTGGTCACCGATGGTTGGGAGGTCGCTATTGTGGATGCGTTGGGTTTATACGTATGTGTTGGTTATTCTTATTGGTGTTCGCCTTGCATCTCAACATACACCTTTGAGCGAGTTTTGAGCTTGATGCTCTATCCGTGGTTTTAGAGTCCTCACCAACCGTTGTGTGAAACTTGTGAACTGTACTTGATTTGAGGACCATGATATTGTATATTCGACGAATATTGGAAGTTCGACTACTATGGTGCCTTGAAGATTCAAGTATTTCTACTTGTTGTGCATTTATTTTATTTTTTATCATGGTAGTCGATGTTTAGTTATAAGTGTGGTCCGCCACGCTTATATTGTAAGTTATAGGAAGGATGTTGCATTCCCATAGAGAGTATGTAAGTGTCCTAAAGGATCATATGAGGAGTCACCTCATCCTTTCAGACTTCAATGTTTTTGGCGTAATATATTTTACCGGGGTGAATTAACCCTTTTACCCAAAAAAAAAATAAAAAATCAATGTGGTTACAATACAAATTCTGTAAAACCATTGGGGCATTGCTCCAAATTCCAATGAGGAATTTTGGAGAAATAGTTATGGGTTCAATCCCAACTCGTGGCTAAACGTCACTTTCAAATCAGGTGCTCATTTCCTGGGCAGGTCCTTGGGAAAGGGTCGGTCAGCAAGGGTCAGGGTTTCCATTCCAATTTAAACCCTTGGAGAATACAAATTCTATAAAATGGGATTCCAAAATCTCTATGGGCAATCATAAAGACATTTAGTCTGAGACTATGTTTTGCAACTCCACTATTTTCTTATTATCAGGTTTTATATATACGCGACTTGATAGTTACGATCAGAATCCCAAAAACAAAAACATATAACTATACGTTTATGTAATTAAAAAGTTATGTTATAATGTCATTCTTCCTACTACTCCACATATTATAACTTTCACCCAATCTATGCACAAGACCATGTTTGAATTTTGAGCCCTTAATAATGAGTTTCGAAAACAAAATAAATTAACTAAATTCACCAAAAATTGGTAACTTCACTAACAGTATAAAAGAATTCGAATCCAGAAGCAGCTAAAACACTATTACTATCTCGAATTTAATATAAAAATATACATACACGAGTATACATTTAAAAAAATACAGTAGTACTTATTGAAACAAAGTAAATAAACATAAAATATACCTTGAATTGAAATATAGGGTTTTGTATAGCTGTGATGATCTTGAATAGAGCCTAGCTAATGACATGCTAAATTATGAAATGATTGATTGATTATATGAGCATTTGTTTGCAGGATCTGAATTAAGTAATTAGTGAATCAAGATTATTCAGATTTTCTTTCAAAATCAAATGGTATAAAGATGATACAAAGAGTAAAATGGTTTGAAGAAGAAGATGAAATGGAAAAAGACGAATATGGCCTTGGGGTGTTGGGTTTGTAGGTTGACTACGTTTATGTGCCCAAAACCATATGTTCTTTTGTGTCTGGGTTGGGCCGATCGATCATAATTGGATGTTTGGTTGTGTTTTACTTTTACCCCAACTAGGGTTATCATCTCGTTTTTACTTTTCTTAACAAGTTTCTCCTTTTAGGATAAGCAGTGAGAACTTTAAAAACCCGTTGAGATGATATTATGTATTTCATTTTTAAGTGAAAGGGAAAAGTAAAGAATGGTAGATTGGACTTTTCAAATTTTAAGTTCGTGAGATTTTATTTTTCTAGAATATTTTGAAAAATGTGTAACTAAACAAGTTTTCAGTATTTTCAGTTTTATTTGAAATTTTTCATAGAAAAGTGAGGTTTTTTCACTAACTAAATACACCCTAAGTATCCCTCTACCTCCATATCTACTACATATAATGCACAAATATTTTTCTTTAATCTTTAAAACTTATAAGTTATGTTAATTCCCAAAACACCCCTTTAAACTCAAATTTCAATCTTTTATTTACTTTCTCACATAAAAATATTTTTAAAAAGTTTTTGAAATAGTTGTCTTAAACATAATTTTTATTTCTAAAACTATGTTCTTTCTAAAATTACCCAATCTTTAATATTGTTTTATATTTTACAAATTCATATCAATCATGTTCTCAATCTCAGTCCATATTTCAATCTCAATTTGTTAAAGTGGAACTGGTATGATGTTGTTGTCATATCAAATGATGATGAAGAGTTTCAACCTCAATTGCTAAATGTTACACTAAACACTTAACTACAATAATTCAACCATAACTATTTGCCGCTACAAAATCGCATCGCTATGCACGGGTACACGATTAGTATAAATAAAAAGTGTATAATTGTGGTTAAAATTCTCAGAAAGAGAAAAGTATAATTATTAATATATCTTTAATCTCAATTAGTATTATGTATTGATGTACTGATATATTTTGCACAATCTCATTTACCTCATTTAATGGTTTATCTATACTCCCTTATAAACACCAATATCCCCAACCAAAACCCAACCCTTTCATTTTTAAGATTCAGCCACCCACACCAACATTCAATCCTAAATTTACACACACCAAACCAATATCCAACCCGAAAAAATTCCAAACCAACAAAATAGCATATACCCAACATAAAAAAAACGAACACACACATTTCCAACCCCACTGACTTTACACATTTCTCTACATTATTAAAAAGACACATTATCACCTCAAAAAACCAACACACACGGTACTCATTTTTTCATTTCATATCTCAAAAAATATGCACAACAACTCCACCACCATCCCCACCACCGACACCACAACTCTATCACCACCATCGACCCCCACCACCACACGATCCACAACCACCGGACGCTACTCCTACCTCTTGCCGCCGCCGTAGACCAGGACCAACGCCACCCACCACAGAAAGTCCCATCACCGAAATCTTAACGAAAGGTATTTTTCATATCTATATGGTCGCTTTTTTAGTTTTGATGGTATTTTAAGATCTAAATTTTTTTCTTATCGATCTATCTTTATTTTATATAGATCTAAAGGATTATTAATTTTTTTATATTTTAGATCTATCTTTAATTTTTTATAGATCTAAAGTTTTGAGGGTTATAACATATTTTCTTAAATTTTTAGTCGCCTCCACCGCTGCTGACGTAATATTTCCTTGTCACCACCGGAATCTGGGTTGCTGCCGTTGGAATCTGTTTTTATCACCGCTGCCGCCACCGAAAACTGCATCTATCGTCAAAAAACAGGTTCAAGGTTTTTTATTATTAGATCTATTTACATATATGAATTTGTATTACATTGTTTACAATTTTTTTAGGGTATACTGATGCTATCGCCGCCGTCGTTCACCTCACTTTCTCCGGAATCTGCTAATTTACCAACAATGTTGTGTATATGTAAATTTGGTTATAATTTTTATTGTGTATTTTGTTGTGTAAATTATTTTGTATGTTTATTTATATTTTTTTATAGAGTTGAAGACTTGAAGTAAATTTTGTTATGAAGTTTGTGGTCTTTCTTAAATTTGTTGTAACTTAGATATAGATTTTGGGTAAGTTTTGTTATGATATTGTTAGTATATTTTAATTAATCTTTTATTTATTTATTTTTTTATTTAATGTTTCAAGTTTTTTTTTAAATGTTTCAAGTTATGTAGGTATGCGTAAGTTGTTAAATCGTGATTTAGATTTTTTTGAAATGTGACTTTTTGCAAGTTTTTGAAATTACAGATTTTTGTGATAGTTTATGAAATTTTAAAATTTTTAACATTAAATTTAAAATATTTTAAATTTCAAGTATTTTGAGTGTGGGAAATTTTTAACATTTGAAGATTTTAAAATTGTGAAAGTGGCTCATGTTTGGTGTTTGGAACTCGACTCTTAGAATATGTATCTCAAATTTGAGAAACTTTGAAATCTTTTGCTTATCTAAGTAACTAACATAAAGATAAATAATACCGGAGTAGTATATGGCAACTCTGTGTCTTGAAAAAAACATGTACCTTTTGTAAGCTTCTTTTCCGGATAAAAGGGACTTTGTGTGTCTTGAGAAAAGTTTAAATCTATTTGTATTTTACCAGCTAAGTACTTGAATCATCGAGCTCCGTTCCAAAAGCTCCATGGATCTTTATTGTTATTGTTATTGACGAGATATATGATGAGACTTTCCGTAAGTTGTGTAAAATTTGAATTATTGATTCAAAAGTTATGGATGCAAAAAGACAAAAATGTGAAAGGACCAACACTGTTAGGGGGGGAGGGAGTGGTCACCTAGTACCCAATACTACTCAAATTGCCACATCACCTCTATCCAATAAAAACCCTCCAACTCAAAACTACCCAATTATACCCTAACACTACCCAAAGTGGAGGGAGTGGTCACCTATTCCTACCCATTTTTTTTTTTCATATATTTTTAATACATAAATTATTTGAATAAATGAATTATTAGTACAAAATTATTTGAATAAAATGTTAACAAAAAAATATTAACCAAAAAATATGTAGTTTGATATATTCTCAGCTACAAAATGTAAACCCAATTTTAAAATATGTAGTATGGCACCCAACTGGTATGTACCTCGGCCCAATATCACATTCTATAAACCTGGCCCAATTTTAAAATGATTAAACTTAATCTTCTTTGCCTTCAAACCACAAGCAGCACACTTTGTCTTCTTCATGCTACCAAACCTGAAAAAAAAAAAAAAAAAAAAAAACGCATACAAAAAACACAGCAAACACAAACACATCACTAACACAACACACAAAAAAGCTTCCTCACCACGATCGGCTTTCCAGCCCGATTTGGTACCCGATTTTGCCTGCCGAACTAGGTGGGGGCGGTGTTACCGATCGGCACAGAAGCCCTACCCGAATCCACTCCCTCCCCTCTTAGGAACTTGTGTACAATTAGAAACTTAAATCAAAAGGTGACACAAAAGAAGGGTGGGTTGCACAGTGTAGGTCAAAATCACTTCAAATTCAGAGAAACAATATTAAATCACTATCAAAATGCACTTAATCTCGATTCAAATGTTGTATACCTAACCAAAATTTATAGATTACTAGAATACACACAAATCAAATATAGGTGCACTAACCAAAGTTAAAATGTCTAATTATACCATGGTTCGTATATTTGGACTGGTGTATATTTTTGAGCTTAAAAAATATTATTGCAAGAGGTATAATTAAAGTATCTACTATGATAAACCTTTTACAAAAATTTATTACTGTATGATATAAACTTTTACAATTTCATAAAATGTCTTATAATATAAAATGCATTAAATGTATTGAATTTATAAAGAGATTCAAGATTTAGGACATCTCCATGCCACATAGACATGAAATGAATATTTAATATGGTTGAAATGAAACATATACCTTTTCATCTTTGGAACGCAATCTTGTCGGGACATCTAGGGAAGATGGGTAAAAGATCGAGTCCAAATTTACTTGCGATAGAATTTCTTATTATCAAAAGCTATGAAACGGCATAAAACTGTTGCTCACAACCTAACACTTAATTTTGTTCATTTTCATGACTAAACATCAAACTTTATCTATTTGTCTTGGTATGTTGATAGTTAAATTAGTCAAATATATATTTTTCAACCATATTGCTACAATAATAATAATAATAAACCACCTTACCACTACCTCTAAAGCATACATATAAAAAACAACATGCACACACACATATCAACGCATCTAATTTTTTAACTTTATGTCGCCGCTGTTATTCAACCTTACTATAAGAAGAACGTGACAGAATAAGAACAGTTCCTCGAAAAGGATACCCAAGCACTACAAATAACTTTTCTAAAAAGAATATCATTCGCCGCATTAATTTTGTCGAAAACTATACACCGCTGGCGTTAGGCTCGGGTACTCGGCTAGTTGATTAATATTGCATATTCCGAAGTCAATCCCTTTTATAATTCATGGTAACTTTTTATGAATGTTGTTTTTTTAGTAGACTTTGTTTAAATTTACTGACAACACAATTACTTTCTATAATATCCATCAACGCACTCTACTATACAACGCAACATATGTGTGAGTTGATGAGTTGATCATGTTAGTTGATTGATATAAACAAGGTTTGTATTGCCCTCGCATTGTAGTGAGATTAAAACTATCACTGTTTGTCACTATAAAATATTGATGCTATTTATAAGCTGTGTTTATGCTTTATAATGCAATTAACTAGCAGATTAGTAGTTTGAATATTCACTCTCTGTTCATACCATCTATCTATATCTATATATTTCTATATAAAAATCCAAAACTCAAAAAAACCAAAAAACATATAAAACACAAAAATATTTTGCTTTTGTTTCTATATATGTATCAAATATAAAAATACAAAAGATTCGCTGGTTTTCTTAAATAATAAACAACATAAAATCTTACCACCGAAACCAAGGCAAGGCACTACCTAGCTGGGTGCGACCATAATAAGTTCCCAAACCAAAGATTTAAAACTTGCCTTTGTGTCCTTGTGATTGGTGTACCTTTTCAAAGAAGCCATTCATCTTGGATTATTGGTTAAGTTCATTGTTGTTTTGCCTCGATCTTGTGTTAATTGATTTTGTTGTGATATCGACGTTTGAACCGAAAACCTAAAAGATTCTCCTTACCCCATTTTCACCAATTTCATAATTCCTCTCCTTAACTCGAGATCCTTTAGAGTTAACTCTAGTGCATCGCGCACTCGTTCTTCTAGATCATTGAGTCCTTTTCGTGATCTAGCGAGACATTCCTAGACGACGCTCGTGAGCGTCTTTGCCCAAATAGTCGAACCCGAGATCTGTACTATTTCAAACATCAAAATGGCGAACGTTAACGTACTATGGCGGAAATGCTCGAGCACCCACCGAGGGTTATGGAGATGCCATCATTCTACCAAGAATCAACTCGATCACTTTGAATTGAAGACACATTTGATCACACTTGTGTCTACAAATCAATTCCACAGGTTTGATCGTGAAGACCGTATGCACACATCCGTTGGTTTAACAAGTTAACTTCAACTATCAATTACAAGGATGTGCCGCGAAAGTCATCAAGTTGATGCTATTTCCATTCTCACTGAGGCGGCCGGTTGGTGGAAAAGAACCCCTCGATCCATCGAAACTTGGGAGGAACTTGTTCAAAAGTTTGTCAATCATTTCTTTCCTCCATCAAAGACGACTAATCTTAAAATGAAATTTCGGATTTCGTCAAAATTTCGATGAAAACTTTGGAGAGGCATGGGAGAGATTCAAAGATCTCCTCGGAAATGCCCTCACCATGGATTCACAGACTTCAACAAATCAATATCTTTTACAATGGGTTGAATGGTAGCGATCAAGATTCCTTGAATGCACCGCGGTGGCAATATCTTGAATCGTAAGCCTAAAGATGTGATTGAAATTTGCGAGCAAAATCGAAAGTTCCTATTTCTGCAACAAAGTCAATACTCCTAACACTCCTGCTTCTTCATCCATGAACTCTTAGAGTTAGGCGCTCGTTAACCGCTCTAACGGATGCCATCCGTTGTATGATTAAGGATGTTAAGGAAATCAAAAGCGAGATTCATAAACGAGAACCAATCAAAGTAAGCAAGGTGTGTGAAACTTGTGGTGGTCACACGCGTATTATGATTGTCAAGCAACCGATGCTTCCTTTACCAAGCTCCGTAGCTTGTGAAACCACAATCAATACCGACCACGGTGATCCTCACTACCGTGCACCTAGCGGTATGACACCACCGGTTTTCCTCCTGCAAAACCATGGCAATCGAGAATCGCTTTGTTCGAATCAAGGACAAAATTTCAATCAAACCGAACAATCACAACCCACCCTACCAAGCTCCAATCGGCATAATTATCAACAACCTTCTCATGCTCCCCGCCAAATGACTTCATGAAAGTTCTTGAGTCAAGCATACGTTCAATGCAAACTCGGATCAATAACATGAGGGTTGAGTCAAGAAGAAATTGATACCACAATGTCTCGGCGAGACAAATGAGTTGAAGAATATGATGAGCGGTTTCATGAACATGAATACGAACCAAGCTTCATCATCTTCCGGAGGACTCCCAAGCAATACTATTACCAATCCAAATGCCGAGGTTGAAAGCCGTCACCACTCGTAGTGGTAAGGCGCACAATGGACCTAAGACTCCAATGCCCCTCCTCCTGTGGCATTTAGTCAAGTTACCAGGAGACAACGGACAAGGTGCATTATTCAAGCCGACGGCACGCATGCGTCCAACCTTGGTCCAAGTCCAAGCTTTAAGTCCGGAACCGAAGTTCGAAGACACATTCGAGCCGAAAACACTTCCATCCGGCTCAAAAGTCTAGTCGACTTCTTACCCATCAAGAATGAATGATGAGAAGCAAAAGACAAAACAAAGAGCGAGATGGAAAAATTTTCCAAATCTTCAATGAGCTTCACTTTGATATAAGCTTCGTTGATGCTCGTTCTAATGCCTAAATTTGCATCCACGCTTAAAACTGCTGAGCAACAAAGATAAGTTATGCGAGATGACGAAAACCCTACGAATGAGCAATGCTCGTGCCATTCTTAACAAGCTTCCGAAAAGCTTGAAGACCTGGCCGGTTTTAATCCGTGTGATTTCTTGGGGATGTTTCAATGCTCCGCCTGGCCGATCTTGGCGCTAGCATTAACCTCATGCCACTCTCGGTATGGAAGAAACTGTCTCTTCTAAGCTTTCATCCACTTGTATGACACTCGAGCTAGCGGACCGTACCATAACTCGTCCACTGGGATAGCCGAGGATGTCGTGATGAAAGTGGAAAGTTTCACTTTCCTCTTGACTTTGTTGTAGT